>JAKGSA010000647.1:874020-1025248 GCA_033558755.1 Philaethria dido
TATATATAAAATCTAGTTAGAACGCGACGTTATGTTACGTTAATTATTATGCAATATCTGTGAAATGGACAGAAACTGTTGAACGCAATAATTTATTAGGCGATTAAGTTTCTTCTATTTTTTGGAAAACATAAAAATTTGAACATGGCGTTATATTTTCTAAAAATTTTTTTGCCCAACGTATGGATATACTGTTAAACGTAATAGGGATTGGGTCCTGGGATTGCAGGAAATTTTCATGTTAATAACTTTCGATTTTATCAAATCTAATTTGATAGAACGCGGTGTTAAATTACGTTAATTCTTACGTAAACTAACTGAAAGTTCAGAACGGAGTATTATCAGCTGCTTGGGTCTCTACTATCTCTGAGAAAACATAAAAAAATTTACGTCGTAGGTACGTACTTTTAATTTTTCTTTGTGCCATAGCTCCTAAATGTGCAAATAATTCTTCAAAATAATAAAAATAAATTTATATTTATCGAATTTAAGTTATTTGCCAAGATCTTTTTTCATATTGCAAATTATATATGATTTTTATTCATTCATTATAAGTTATAAAACACAGGGAAAAAACTAACACTAATTGCGTCACAAGTCAACTTCTAAAGGCATCTATAAAAATTAATTAGTTATAATTACTTAATATATACGCAAATACATGTATAATGTTTCTAGACTGATTTTACTGGATTTTAACCGATTTAAAAAAAGGAACTTCAATCCGACTGTATTTTATGCGTGTTTTTGTACAACTTTTTACTGGATGAACTTGAAATTTTGATGATTCTTATTTTTATATGTTATCATGGGATTACATCAAAAGCACTAGCTATCTAGTGCTTTTGATGTAATCCCATTTAGATTCAGTAGTAGTTTTTGAGTTATTTGTAATATATTTTAAGTTGATTTTCTTTTTCGTAAAAATTTTGATTATTTCTATATATACAGTTATTTATTAATGTTTTCTTTTTGATATAACTCGTAAATGGTTTTTTTTTTAATTATTATGTTATTTTTTAGATAATGTTATGTATTCGGTAATTGAATCACCTATAGATATCAGAAACCGGAAATACAATAAAAATATTTATTAGTTCTATATTTTTTTATAAGTACAAAAACGGATCTGCTTTATAGCAAAAATTATAAGCTTTTCCAAAAGCTAACCATTTAACCGCATTAATTAAAAAAAAAAACCTCAGAATATTCTAATAATAATATTAAACAAGCAATAATTAAGTATGCGCGAGAGAAGTCATACAGTTCATGAGGATGTATGAATATGTGTTACTCCTTCACGCAAAAACTACTCAACTAATTTAAATGAAACTTTACAGTAATATCGCTTATATATCAGAATAATATATAATTTATAATTTATATTTTACTTTTTATAAGCAAAATATACAAGCAAAGCCGCGAGAAGAAGCTAGTTTATAACAAAACAATAATAAACGATCAATGACTTCTACAACTTAAGTACTGACATGTGGTTTCTATTCATTAAATTCAATTGTTAAATTGATGTTAAGGAATTTTTGGATAGAAAAGTTTGATTGGTACTAATTACTTTTTTTCTATTACAAAAAACTATAAAAAAAATCGAACTATTTTGTTATCTATATATATGCGTATTTTTTTATTTTTTATATTTTTACTCATAATATATTTTATACCTCTTCATTATATTAAAAAACCATATTAACCCTAAATCTAGCATAGTAAAAGAACCTTATGTCACTCCGTTCACTGCTTTCTGCTTTAATTCAAGACATTGCGTGTTAAATGGCGGAACTCAACGCCGCGATTTGTCCTACTTATTCCGTAAATTAAAAATTATTTAAATGTAAACATTCCTCTGAGAATCATAATATATGCGTAATATATTTATCGTAGATATGAATATAGAATCAAATGCTTAAAAATATATATTTCCTTATACACTTAATTTTCGAATGAATTCCCAAGCACAGTAGAAGATAAGAAAAGAAAGTAATAAATAATTACATCAATATTGAGGCTATTCAGGAAATTTACCAATGCGAAGGGCAGCACGTTGCGGTCGCCCAGCGGGGCTTCCCCGGACGGCGACTGCTGTGGCTGTAGCAACAAAATTTTATTATAATTTATATAAAAATATATTAAAAAATATAACTTTCTATATAATATGTCTACCAGAAAATTCTCTCCGTTTAAAAAAAATCAAACAGCAAAAAGTTAAAAATACTACCACAAAATGGCAAACGAAAATGTTAAAAGAGAACGAACTCTGCCTACTCTGCTATATACAGCGTGCAGTTTTAAAAAAAACTTAATTGTCGAGTAGAAACATCTCTTTATTTTTTTTTAGCTTCACGCTGTATCCCGCACCGAGCCTAGTGTTAAGACACTCCGTCTTCTTAGCATTTCTGTTTCCCACTTTGCGCCGAATTGAGGCATTGCGTGCTGAATGGCGGAACTTAATGCGCTTTCCTTGTTACCATGACATTTGTCTGAACAAAAATCTATTCTTCTAATTGGCAATTAAGTTTTTTTTAATATATAATGTCAACTACATTATAATTAATGATTTCTTGTCCTTAGAAGCTCTCAAATTTTGTTGTTTGGACAGAATTTTCCGGTCGACCAATAAATATACTCGTATGTATGTATATATTTCTTAAGTATAATAGAAAGTAGTTATTTAAATATATATATACATATATATTAATATTAGTATTCTTATTGAATCAAAATTAATAAAAAACATTGCTTATACAAAATTAAATAATTTAAATTATGTTTGTAATATGACTCTATTTAGTCTAACTCGTATCCGTTATGTATGAAAACGGATATCAATACTATTGTTATAATATTTTGATATAAACAATGTCTAACATGACAACATGCACATGTATGTATGTAGATATTGAAAATTAATACGCATGCTATAAAAGAAAAAACTACAAAAATGATTTTTTGGCACTAAATTCTAGAAATATATTGAAATTCCGATTTACATTAATAATAAAAGAATTGAATCTTGAATATGTTTCAAATATTTTCGAAATTTCAATATATCTAACTAAGTATGTAAATAACACTTTGAAAATTTGAAAAACTATATTAAAACTCAAAAAAAGCTCAACAAAAGTTACAACTTAAATTAAAAAAAAAATCACACACAAAAAAAAATCCCAACAAAAAAAATGCAAAAAAATATAGTTAAGAAAGATATAAAAAATATTATTTACATCAACTTTATTGATTGACGATAGTAAATTTACCAGTGCGAATGGCACGAGCGACCTCTCGCTCATTGTTGAGTCCGCTGATGGCGACTGCTGTTGCTGCTTCCGGTATGGCGGCGTGGAAAAAGTATATAAATTAGATATTATATTAATAATTATTATGTATATCCCTATCTATCTATATATATATAATACTCTTGCATTACTAAACGACGGAAAGTGGGGAAGGAAATTGTTGAAAGAGAATGGAGTGCCTCAGGACTAGATTCTCTGGTTCCCTCTGCCTACCCTGCTATATGCGGGATACAGCGTGAAGTTACTAAATGACTGACAGACAATGCACAGGCTAAATTACTGGCCATACAAATATCAAATTTGGCATGTAGGCCCGTTGGAGTGTAAGGAAGCACTAAGAGACTAAAAAATATTACGAAAACGAGACTATTTTCTTTAGATTTTTTTTTAACTTCACGCTGTAACCCGCATATAGCAGGGTAGGCAGAGGAAACCTGAGAAGCTAGTGTTAAGACACTCCGTTCTCTTTCAACAAATCTATCTATGATCCATGCAAACGAAGTCCCGGGATATAGTTAGTCTATATATATAACTTTCTTCCGTTACTGAATGAATAACCAATATACATTGAACAAGTAGGTACTAGTGCATGGAAAACTGAACCTAGACTTTGGTTTTTGGCGAGTGCAGAGTATATTTCCCAAAATTCTTACGATAACGGGAAAAACCAGGATTTTAGGTTCCATAGTACACATAAACGAAATTTCGAGCCCAGATGTAATAAATAAGCAAATAAATAAATAAAAAAGCAAATAAAAAGCAAATTATAGTTTGTTCCGGTATTATATGTGGGTATAATGTAGGCGGAAATAACGTAGCATACCTATTTTACACAATTTACTATATTCATTCATATTTAAAGTTACTGCTTATTTATTAATAGGATTCGATAACACGCTTTATGTGAACAGATTAGAAAAACGAAAGTATTTCCGCTTAAAGTGTTATAACGAGTGGGAATTGAACCCACTATCCATAACGGACAGTCTAATTACTTCCTAGTACTACTATAGTGTATTTTTTTTCAAAAATCTTTTATCTAAAATATAGGCTTAGATATCAATTCTAACGCAACACTTCACATAACACTTATATTTTGTTAGCAAACACTTCAACCGACATACGACCGTAAAAATATGAATAAAGCAAATTTTAATTAACCGTTGTCACAAAAAAAGCAACCACAAAAGTTCAACTAGTCCGCGTCGAACCGTTAAATCTAAATTCACTATAAAAACCGTATGAATGCGAAATATGAATATCGAGAACCGGTTTACATCAAACAATGCTAAAACAAAAAAAAATTGAACAGATTCGCAGTAACAAATAACTGTCATCACCCCTTTCGTGAAACAAAGCGACTTAAAAAAATTTGAAAAATAAAATTACAATGAGCCCCTAATCCGAGCCGTGGGAACCCAACAAATGCTTACCTTGAGCGACTATGAAACTAATTTAAAAAGTAATTTTTGTTTCAGTTCAAAATTTTAATTTTAAAATACATGCACTGCAGTTAACTTCCGTTTTGAAATAAATGACAATTTCCAAAATGTTTTTCTAATTATAAACTTTACTAAGCCCGTCAAAATAGTTAAAATAAAAAAAAAATTGAAACCATCTGTCAAAAAACAAACATTTGCCACGAATGATGATTTTAAAAGTAATATTCGAGTAATGTCATCGAGTTAATAGAATTATCATTGATTAATGTAATCAGACAATTTTACATATCCTTTGTGGGACCGGATGTGACAGAAGGACAAAAACGATTTAATAATATGTATGGCGGCCCTTAACCCTTTCTTAACAAAAGTTTTACAATATGTTGTTGCGTCTTGTCTTTTTTTAAGGAAGTAGGGATCATTCAAATTGGAAACAAGTTTTTAGACCTCTGAGGTCAGTCTATCGATATGTTTTGGTGAATATACACGTTCGCGTTATTTGTTATTTATTTTTAATATATAGTTAAATTTATATTATTTAATATAATTGTTGTGATTTGATTAAAAAAGTGCAACGAAAAGTGATTAGCGAGTTATAAAGAAGAAACAAAATTTTGGGTAAAGCTAATTGTATAAAAAACACAATTTTTTTAATTATTATCAAAAATTACTTATCAGAAAATTATTTGTGATATGTTTTATAATTTTCTAAGCATTATTGTGATGCAAATCGTGAAGTTGCCGGCGGGCCGCGTAAGACGTAACAGTTCCAATTTTATTATTATCTCTTTACTATTTTCTAAAATTATTTTATTTCAATATATTTCATTATTTTTCTTGGTATATTTAAAAAACTCAATGTTTGTATTAAAAAATCACAAATTTAAAAAAAGCGGAATAAATAATTGAGAATACTACCTATCTTCTAACCTAATATTTAATGTTTAATAACACTCCTAATTTTATGAAAAAATTTTAACTAACCTGAATTTCATTGGCCAGTTTTTCTGTCATCATCTTGTGATCAGGAGTGGCGGGTGGCTGAGGAGTAGGAGGCGCCGGACCCGGCTGGTTGTTCTCCACCTGCTCCTGCAGTGGTGACTCGGGGCGGCTTCTGTTCCAGAAGTCCTGCATCTTGAACCTCTGTGCCTCCGTCTGCAGAGTTGGTATGTGTAGGGACAGAGGGGCAGCGCGAAGGTCCAAGGCGCTGGCCCCGGCGGCCGCCTCGTTGCCTTCCGCCGCCGTCATCTTGAAGGAGTTGTGCAGCCAGCTGGCCACGAAGTTCTCCTCCTCCTTGGGCGGCTCCAGGAGTCGCGGGTACGGCGGCGCGGCGCCCGGCTCGAATGCGCCCTCGCCGCCGACCGCTTCGCCTTCTTCCGCTATTTTCGGTACTTTTGCCTCCCGCGGTGAGTCCTCTACTTCCGTCTTCCGATACTCATGGAGGTCCCTGTACCTCTCCTGGAGCGCTAGGGATATGTTTTCATTGAAGTACTTCAACATTAATTCCAGTTTCGGGCGTATCGTCACAAGGAATTCATGCGATGGTGCGCGCCGCACGGACCTGCAAGTCAGGTGAGGGCGGTCAGTGTTCGCGGGTGGCGGTGGTAGATCGCGCGGCGTGTTTACGCGGAGGGTCGGGAAAGCGGAAGCGAGACCTCCTCGAGGCGCGGGCGGGCGACGACTAACTTCTTGGTGGAAAACTTGAGCGCCGCGACGCTTTCTTGCGGGGCGGGGCGGACGCGCGCGCCTCGCGAAGACGCCGCTCCAACTAGCAAGACGCGGCGCCGCCCCCGCCGCCGCCGCCACCGTCGCCGCCGCCTTAGACGACGCGAAGAACATCCCCACCGAGCCCGAGAGGGCGCACGCGCCCCGCGTTTTTTCCGCGGAAAAATGTGTCCGGTCAAGGAAAAGACGGCGGCGGCGGCGACCGGCGCTCTGACCGCTCGGACCGGCGTCGCTCGGAGCGCTCGGCCCGCTCGGACCACGGCCGAAATAACTACTATTAAAAAGGGCGCCAAGCGGCATCGCCCCTCTCGCTCGCCCGACCCCGACCCCGACTGCACCCTTGCGTTAGAAAAGGACGGATACCGCTATTTTTTCTAAGCCGCTATTAGTGAGGGAGGAAATAGAAAAGAATGGGTTCTTTCGGATTTTTTTCTTATTGCTCCGTCTCGCTCTCTCTGGGGGATTTTGTATAGCGTCGTCATGCTCTGAGTTTTTATGATTTCTTTCCGTGCCGCCTACTTTACTATTGAATTTTTTTCGCGTCCAGGCGGAGCTTAGCATGGGATTTAGCCAACGGCCTCTAATTGTAGGGTTTTTATTTCATTTTTACCTAAACTTGGAAAATTTTTAAGATTACACCCATTGGTCGTTGGGCTTTAAGCTTTAGAGTTCGACTAACATTTGTATGTACACATATTTTTTGCAAGATTTATCTAATATTATTCAGAAAAGTACACTTGTGCCATAATATGATGGGAAAACGTTATTTTTTCTAATGTTTTTATTTGAAATTATTGTATTACTTTATACCTTGCACTATCTAAGTGGAAGCTCAACAAATACTTTACGCGCAAACTTTTCTAATCGCTACCCCACGACAGATGGCGTAGCTCGCTACGAAAATGTCTACGACTATTAAAAAAATACATTATCTTTATTAAAAGTATGTTATAATATAGTTAAATAAATTTTAAGATAATATTAAAAAAAATTGTAAATTAAATAGATGCTAAGAATGATTGTATAATAATACGTTACCATTTTAAAATAAAATATTTATGACAATTTTTTTTGTTTTTTTACTAACCCTTCTTTAAAACCAAACATATTTTTAATCTCTTACTCATATACCTAATTTAATACAATCAACTTGACATAAAGTATGTAAGTATGTTTGTTTGTTACGAAAAAACTTAGCAAAACCTCATATTCAGTACAAATTTATTCAATTTTAATGATTTTAATGACGCAGGCGGAGTCACGGCCATTCGCCAGTGATGTTCAAATGATAACATTAATAACAGGCGTGGCCACAATGTATGGGAGTGTTTTTTTTTCACGGTCCGTAAACACGATTGTTCTAATAGACGATAGCTATATACTATATATATAGATATATGCGAAACTAACGAGGTAATGATTACCTATTATTACTATGGTAACATTATATTTATTATTTTAAAAAGATATTAATTTTCAATATAATAATTAAAAGGATAGAACGCGGCGTTGAGTTCCGCCACTCGAATATGGACATTAAGCGGAGAATAGAGTGTCTTAGCTATAGGTTCTCTCTGACGATCTTGCTATGTAGGAACCATGCATATGTTTTTTTTTAAGTAATTTTTATTTATATATCTTTTTATTATTGATATTGAAAAATAATAACGCTTATTACGTGGTTTGAATCAAAGTTAAGGTTTATATCTAAGTTTAAAGGTTTGAGTCGAAACTTATAAAAGTGAATATGTTATGGACGAAACTTGTAAAATCGATTTAAAACAATATTATAAAAAAAATGACAATAAAATTTAATATAATTAAATTACAAATATTCGTTTACAAATTAAAACAATCGATGACTTAAAATCAAGTCATAGATACCAAGACACGAACCATGAACTTCGATATGAACCTCGAATTCGAAATAAACTGTGTGAATGAACAGTAACGGTTCTTATCTCAGTTGTCACCCTTTAGATTATTGAAACAACCCTTTAACTTTGACGCAAACCCTTACGACTTATAAAGGAACCTATAAAAGAAGCAGTTTCAAGCTTTATCTATTTTAAGGGTAGACAGAGAGAACCTAGTGTCAAGACACTCCGTTCGCCACTTTCCCCTCGAATTCGAGTTATATATGAATAAAAAATATAAACCAAGCAATAAATGATTAAAAAATGTACTTTAAAATATTTGAAAATTAAACTTAATAGATAACCGATAATTTTTTTTTAACTTCACGCTGTAACCCGCATATACTCGTAGCAGGGTAGGCAGAGGGAACCAGAGAACTCATTGTTAAGATACTCCAAAATTTCAATAAAATTTTATTTATTTTAATCAATGGTAATAAAAAAGAAAAAAAAAAGAACACCGACTTCAAAATATGTACTAAAAAGTAACGTTATTGCGAATAACTCAAAAATTCATTCAGTTTCATTCAGTCAGTTCATTTAGTAAAAATTCATTCAGTTAAGTGGTAAAAAAAGAGTTTTTTTCTTCATAAAACATATTAAGTTATAAAATTATAATAAACCATTTAATAATAATAATTAAATTATTAACGCCCCTAATAAAAAGTATTTAAAGCTTTTAGTATTAATGTAATATTTTTCGGTGAAAAATGGGGAACGGAAAACTTAAGAGAACGGAGTGTCTTATCACTAGGTTCTCAGTTCCCTTCGCCTACTCTGCTTTGTGCGGGATATAACGTGAAACTAAAAAAAAACAGTCGAATTTCTAGTCGAAATTCCTTTTTTTTAGCTTCATCCGCATATAGCAGGGTAGACAGAGGGAACCTAAAAACCTAGTTTTTAGACATTCCGTACTCTACATTCCGTCGAATTGATGCACTGCGTGCTGAGTGGCGGAACTCAACGCCGCGCTTCGCCTTGTTACCAAACCCAGGAAATGAAAATACTAAGCACCTTCTTTCTTGAAGTCAGCTAACTCAGCCAATAATGATTATAAAAAACGCAATTCAATCTAACCCTTCATGTAGGCTGACCATCTGTTATCAGTTTATGATATTAACAAGAAATAAAGCAGACGAGCAATGTAAAGTAATATCCGGTCATATAAAGTTCGGCCTCCTTCGTTATGGCTTTTAGGGGTAGTGTTCTGTAGATGTGTCGGTAAAAACAGTGGTGACAAGTTCAAATTTTTAAGATAATTTTTTGTATTTGCATACAGCGAATAGAGTAGCGTATGGAATGTCTTGACACTAGGTCCTCTGACTACCTGGTCATGCAAGTATTCATTGACTTTATTTGTTAGTTGTTAACTAGAGTAGGCTATGAAAAGTTTAAACTTCTGTAGTCTCTCATGACGGACTTCGATTTATTTTATTCAAGGGAGGTTCACTGTGTAGTATGTTTACTTACTACGGCAGAAAAAGGGTTAAAATGGGTATTTTTTGTTTAAATTTTAAAAGTTGTTTTGATATTTTTTAGCTTCACGCTTTGTCGCGCATATCAAGGTTGAAAATATAGTATAAAGATACCCCGTTCTCTATTTCCCGTTCGAACTCCAGATTGTGTGCTGAATAACAGAACTCAACACCGCGAATTAAACAACTACGAAGTCTGGTAGTACAAAGGTATTACCAGACTTCTTAATTTCAACGATGATATAGTATCATCACAACCCACGCTATCCTACTTCGCCACGATGTCCTTAAATTTTTATATTCGCTTCTTTGTACTATTAATGCTTTATTATTATTTTGTTGAAAATATATAAAATATATTTCCAATACCTACTAATATGATAACTATGAATGTAAGTTTGTTTGTTACGCTTCTTTTTATTAAACAAAATATTTTGGTAGACATGATAATTTGTCAAAAAAATTGAAAATCTTTCTACTTCAAAGCTTTCAACGCATATACGCACTAAACACTATAGTATTCAGTATGGACTGGAAGACCACGCGAGCGGAGCCGCGGGTTATAGCTAGTATAAAATATAACTGTCCCTAACTAAACTTTTAATTATGTTTTCTCATACTTTGTGAATTGTATCAGTTTTTAAACATGGCACAGCAATTTGACCTTTGAGCCCATAAACACTTAAAACTAGGTAAACTACTAACATTTAGAATTTGTTCAAGCTTCATATCGATTGCAGATAACGTAGTGTAATAAAA
The DNA here is from genome assembly GCA_033558755.1 of Philaethria dido. NCBI lineage: Eukaryota > Metazoa > Arthropoda > Insecta > Lepidoptera > Nymphalidae > Philaethria > Philaethria dido. The sequence goes on from JAKGSA010000647.1 coordinate 884,649, forward strand.
TTTTATTTAATTTATTTAGCTAAGTTTTATTAGTTTATAGCTTAAAAAAAATTATTTTAATTATAGCTTAAAAAATGTCGTTATTTACCATTTCCGTACCAGCGTGAATAAATTGATAAATCCAAATTGAACATTGTTCAAGGTACATATTCTTAGTTTAACCTTTATCTGTAACTTTTTTAGCTTCTCGCTGTATCCCACAAATAGCAGGTTGAGCAGAGGGAATCAGAGTACCTAGTATTAAGACTCGTTTCTCATTTGACACTTCCGTTCTCCAATTCAATTTACACGTTATTTGAATATTTTTTATCTTTCTTTCTTTTTTTCAAATTAAATTAAAAATTTTTTAGTAGGTACTATTTTATGATATACATACATATTGCAAGCCGAAAATGGAGAACGGAATGATATAACAATAATCGTTTCTACGAAATGCATGAAATACTTGAAGTGACACGCAGTTTCTCAATTTCGGGAGAAAATTGGCAAACGGAGTGTCTGGACACTAAATTAATCTCTGAATACCTTTACATGCGTACTTTTGTATTAGCAATTTAAAACTCACTTCCGTACAACACAATAATTATATAACTACAACAAATATTCCCATACAAATATTACCTATTCACATATCATTCATCAGAAAAAAGCTCACAAAAAACAATAAAAAAGCTACATTTAAGCTCTCATATTAAATCAGTTCCGGATAAAGAGCGCAATCATTTGACCCTTATGCAAATATCAAATATCTTTGAAAAAAAAAACAAAAGTTTTTTTTAAATAAACCGGTTATTTCCGGTATTGTCTGAACTGAAACGTCATTGTCATTGTCTCCCTGAGAACAGATAAAAGATAAAAGATGCTTGTTGTAATGAAATTTGAAGTTTTTGCCAACGTGAGAATATCTTAGATTGAGATAAGTGTATAATTGTTTTGTTTGTTATGTTTTGTTTTGTTGTAATATTTTATTGTAATGTTGGTATTACTGTACTTATGTAATTTTTATCTGTGTTATTTTTTATTTAATTTATTTTTAAATATATAATAGATATATTTATATAAGTTAAATTATTTTGTTAAAGTCAAAGTCAAAGTCAAAGTCAAATAATTTAACATTTCATTTATTAAATTCGATAATCTTACGTACACTGATACAAGTACAAAAACAGTAAGAACAGTATACAGGAGATTCGACTAAAGATATGGTATGTTTGTATTTGTCATAATTCAAGGGATTAATTATTTAAATTATTAAAATTCTTTTAATAACAACAGATAACATAGGAATTTAGTTTTGTTAACTTTAAGCAGAGAACGGAGTGTCATGATATACGTCCTCTTTGCTTACTACGTGGAAATAACGATGAAGTAAATAATCTTAACATGATGTTTGCTTCTTCTCTAATAAACTACTCATAACTTCAATTTCGAAAATATATTTTTGTAACCAAATTTTATACAATACATCCATTATAAATGAATTTATATAATTTGAAACATAACTAATAAAAATATAACTTTTGAACTATTTCCGTAAACCTGAAGTAACCTTACATCAATAATAGTAATAAAATATTCATTTTCAAGTGACATGAACGAACAATGTGTTCGGTTACGAAAGAGTTAGAGGGCTTTTAAAGTGTGATTGACTTTGGAAAAAAATAATTATCTATCGAATTTTCTTTTGTTTTAATATACCATTAAAAAACTTAAAATATATATAACAGGTATATTAAAAATAATAGTTATTATATAATGATATTGGATAATAGAAGCCGTGAAGTTGAACCGGCTCAATATGTAATATGTTTCGAATTTAAACAGAAAGTAGAGAACAGAGTGTCTTGACACTAAGTTTTTCTCACTACCCTATTATAAGGGCGGGATAAAGCGTAAAAAAGTTTTACATTTTTTATATATTTACAATTCGTGGTGTAATAAAGAAAATTATTGTGATAAGTTACTTTGATCTTTATGTTCCACCTATTTGAGATATCATATGTTTGGTTAGCAGTACCTATTCAACATCGCACTTTTATTATATTAGTATGACGTATACGTTTTACTAGAGTGGACAAATAGAAATTCTATATTTTACTTTCCTCGAAAATCGAACCCACTACAGCTAGTGTTCACAGTTAAATACAGCTCTACTGGGTCACGATGGTTTCTAAAAACTACATAATAATCTATATAGAATTAACAAAATAGTATAAGCTAAAACGCAGGAGGGAAACGAAAAAGTTATTAGTAAGAGGGCTAATGGCGGCGCGATCACGCACCGCGACCTATTTTTAATCATTTTTGGAGGAAACCAGTGGGGTTGAAAACTTTTAGTATGGATAGCGCTTTATACTATTTCCAAGAATTAACTTTAATTCTTATAATGCTTAAGGTATTAAATTTACAGTAAATAGCTTCAGTTCAACGCCTGTCGTGGCGCAGAGGCACAAGCGTGCGACTGTAAGCGCGGCAGGTTGTGGGTTCGATTCCCACTTCAGGAAATGTTAAATTTAGTATTTTCATTTCTTGGGTTTGGTAACAGGGCAAAGCGCGGCGTTGAATTCCGCCACTCAACACGCAATGCCTCAATTCGGCGGAAAGTGGGGAACGGAATTGTTGAAAGAGAATGGAGTGTCTTAACACTAGGTTCTCAGGTTCCCTCTGCTTACCCTGCTATTTGCGGTATACATCGTGAAGTAGAAAAAAAAATGTTTTTCTAAAACGCTATATCTACATTTAGTATAAGAAAATGGTACATTTAGTATCTTATTTTAATTGTCTTTTTTAAATGAACTGCTATAAAAAGCCCTCTCCACTCTCACCAAAGCGGGCAACGTAAACCATTATTGATGGTACAATTCCGTGACAAGTGATACACTGTTGGAACAGGCCGCGGGATCGATATCCGGCAAACGGAATTTTTAATATACCTAACCAGTATCTTATATATTTTAACGCTTACTCAATAGCAGGGTAGTATGAGAGAATCTAGTGTCAAGACTCTCCACCTTCCGCCTAATATTGGTCGGACTTTAACGCCGCGCTTTGTTAATTTATTAGTGAATAAATAAATAGGATCTGAGAACGTTATTTGAATAAAATAATCTATCTAATATTTTTAATTAAGTAAACACCTTTTATTTTCTCTAGTTATTAAATATAATTCTAGAAGCATAATAATATACAATAATATAAAACTTTAATAATTAATATTTAAAACAAAAACTGATTTCAAACATTTTTTTTTTAACTTCCCGCATGTAGCGGGGTAGGCAGAGGGAACCAGAGAACCTAGTGTTAAGACACTCCATTCTCTTTCAACATTTTTTCCCAACCCCACTTTCCGCCAAATTGAGGCATTGCGTGTTGAGTGGCGGAACTCAACGCCGCGCTTTGCCTTGTTACCAAACCCAAGAAATGAAAATACTAAATTTCACATTTCCTGGAGTGGGAATCGAACCCACAACCTGTCGCGTTTACTGTGTTTGTCTCTGCGCCACGACAGCCGTTAAAAAAAATATTGTAGACTCAAAAAACTTAACATAAAATATTGTATGAAACATGACTGGCTCTTAATATGACATTTGTAATATAATAGCATTTTAAATACTTTCCATAAATAAAAAAGTTGATAATTCATTTTTTCAATTCATTCAAAAGTAAAACCAAGAAAAAAATCCAAAAAAACATCCCTCAAACCAACCGTTAAACAGCCAAGTATCAATTCTAAAACGTTTACAAATAAAAAAAAGGAACAAATTAAAAAAAAAACGCACCCTGTCCAAATATTGCGTGTCAAAGCCCACCGCTAACCGTTTAAAAAAAAAAGCAAAAAAAAAAAAAACAGTTGTTAATCTTAACACATTTGCTTAGAAAAAAGTAGACAGAAAAAACCGCCCTACCATTAACTCGACCAATGGTAAAAAATATAAAAAAGTTACATAAAAAAAGGTCTACTTAATTGGCGCGTGCCGCCCTAGTTTTTTTTTATACTTTTTTTTTATTCCATTCACGTTTAGACGTGGGGTGAGGTTTTTTGTGACAATTACACCATTCAGCCGACAAATTATTTAAGATTACAACCTTTTAAAAGCTGTTAACACTGTATAATTTAGTCTATAATTTATGTTCGACTTCATTTAAAACTGACTATGAGTTATATTGTGAATAATAAATGCTGAATGTTTTGTTTTCTTTACTCTATTAAAAAAAAATTGAAAAAAAAAACCAAATAAGTAAAATAACGTCTATCGTGGCGCAGAGGCGCAAGCGTGAGACTGTAAACGTGACAGATTATGGGTTCGTTTCCCAATCCAGGAAAAAGTAAAGGCTTAGCATTTTTATTTCCTGGGCTTAGTAACAAAACAAAGCGCGGCGTTGAGTTCCGCCACTCAGCACGCAATGCCTTAATCGGGCAGAAAGTGGGGAACAGAAATGTTGAAAGAGAACGGAATGTCCTAACACTAGGTTCTCAGGATACAGCGTGAAGCTAAAAAAATAAATAATTTCTCCACTCAGGTAAAACAAACTGGTTGCATTGCAAATTTACTGTTTATGGTAGTTCTAGGTTCAAGTCTCACTCGAGGGGACAATATACATTTATAACTTAACAAAAATGTTTTTGTCATCAATTTATGAAAATCATTTAACTTTTATCCTAGAAAAAGGATATTCAAAATAAATAGTAGAACTAGAATTATAATAAGAAAGAATATAAAAATATAATAAAACAATTTATTATTTCATATAGTACGTACAAAATGCATATCAGTAATTTAACATACAAAAGATTATAAAACCTCATTATCTCTATAATATACATACGCTATATTAAAATAATAATTGATAAGTGGGTGCAATTGCAAATTAAAAACCTTGTAACAGTGACATCTGGTGAAGAATAGTTGAACTAAAAATTATTAAAAAAAAAATACTTATTGGAAATATTTGGTATGTTTCGTAATGGAGACCATTCTAATTGGTATCTGTTTTAAAGTATTTCTATTTTCTATACCCTTGTTTTTTTCTCTTTTTATGATTAGTACTTGAGTATGATAAGTTATTAGAAAATGTAAAAAAGTATGTATTTATAAATATTTAGGAGTTAAATTATTATAACTTTATTAAAAAAATACAAAAAAGTATAATAAACCTCCAAAATTTGTAAAAACAACGAATAATCACTATCTGAGATATTAAAACGCTGCGCAATTTCACCTTTTTAGTCAAATACGACACTTAACCTCTTAACACTTGATCATAGCCAAAAAACAAAAAAAAAGAATAAAAAATCACTACATATTACATAATAAAGAATTATATAATTACCTCAATAAAAAGTATACAACCGACCCGCGCCACGACAACTTATAAAATTTCCATTTAAAACACACTGCTCATTATCTTTTTTCTAACGAAAAATAAACTATTTGATATCACAAAATAACTTTTATTACCTTATATGGTAAATAAATTTAAACTTTATTATATATTAATATGATTTAATTTAATTTAATGCGAATACTGAGATACGACTTTAAGGAATGCGTCTGTTTTGTCTTGGGCTACTTTATTGGCCTCTAGTGAGGGGATTCCATCGTCTTTACATGTAGTCTATAAGAATTTTACTGAGATTTGTCAAATTTTATAATTTTAAAAGTGCATTGTACAGTGCACAGAGCACAGAGAAAGCACAGAGCACAGTGCAGTTTTTAAAAGTGCATACGCAATATAGATACCTACTGACTTGATTGTTTTTATTTGAAATGAAGAAAAAATAATAGAGTGGAAAAGAATAGGGCCGGAAGACATGAGAATTTTCAAGTAGGTAAATTAAATAGCAAAGAATGAATGAAAATAGCAAATGCAAGATTTTTTTTGTATAGACTAATTTAATGGTAGGTTATATGAGTATTGTTTTATTGCCTAAATAAATAACATAAATATAAACAGAATTAGACAATCGATTGGTCTTGAACTAGCGTTGAAGTTGGCTTTTATCAAGTAGAACTTATTTTATAGCACGAAGTTAATAAAAAGATAGAAACTTTTGTACTTAATAAAATATAATAGTTACATAAAAACAACTTACTGGTTTTTGATGCACAAACACATTTAGTTAAAATCGATAATTTAAAAGTGCAGACACACAAATCTCGCGCAAAGACGCACATAATTTCGTACCATTTTATTAATCGATCGACTTTCGACTAAGCGACCACCCAAGTCTACAGACTGCACATGCAATGCACATCACTATTTACGCGTGTGTGTGTTATCAGTAATGCACTACAGTATGTAGATAAAATTTTGAAAAATTCTCAACTTTTCCGCGATAACCCCGCCCGGACGCGCAGAAAAAAGCTTCCAAGCCGTATTAATAGTAATTATTTATTTATATCATTATATTTATTTATTATTATTGACTTATTTATATTATGTTCTGTGTTTGTCTTTGTATAAAAAAGGGCGGAGAGAATCTAAATGATAAGGCTCGTTCTCCGTTCTCCTGTAAATAGAGTTTTTACTATACGAGTATATTCAAATTTTAAATTCGAGATGCTTAAATAGTAAGTAATAGCTTTACTGGTTTTGTATCGTAATCCAACGCCGTACTTTGGCCAGAACAAGAATAAAATGAAACTATACTTGGGCTAAAGTGAAGTAAACTCTCTGCCGAGTAGGATGTATGAACATTTACACCTATCGTATTAAACAAAGCTTATGCTATAATTATTATTACTGACATTTTTGCGTATTTTATTTTAGTGGTAATATTAGGATCTTTCCAATTTATCTAGTAATGTCAATAAAATATCTACAACCAAACAAGAAATTTAAATCATGATTTCGTTAAATATAATTAATAACAAAGAAAAATTAATTTCAAAATAATATAGTTTACTGTGAAATGATTACCGCCATCGTGGCGGAGAGGATCAGTGTCTGGTGTAGTCACTCAACAGGTATATTCTTAACATCTTTAAAGTGTAGAACAAAGTGTCTTCAGAATAAGTTCTTTCAATCGATCCTGTCATATGTGTACGATTATAAAAAAAAATAATTGAATTATTAATATCAAGCCATTGTGGCGCAATGGCGCAGCATCTAATAGTTAGTTTTTGATCCTGACTCAAGAGAAATATTGAAATTATTTTAATTTCTTCGTCCTGGTAACACAAAACGCAGTGCTAAATTCCGCCACTTAACACGTAACATATCAATTTTGGGCAGAAAATTAAGAATAGGGCGAAAGCGTCAAAAAATAATACAATATAATAATCGATCCTCGACTATGAATACAGTACTTTATAAATAAACTGCATGTCCAACAAGTATTATTTGCTATACGTTATCACACAGTGTGTCTTTGTGAGAGTCTAGATAAAACTATCTTTGCCTAGATATAACCTGGCTAGAATATAATGTAGTAACTATAGTCTAATTATAATGTGCTAAATGATGAAAATTGAAGGAACCGTTACCTGTACGTAAGTGTATTTAATTTGGTCGTGTTATATTTGTTATTGCAATGTTATGGCGTAATTGGGTTGTTTGTGATATTAATTTTTATTTTTTTATTATGTAGATGTTTTTGAGGTCAGGTTAGGTTAAAATGTGAAGGTCTAATACTTTATAGATAGACCTTATGCTTAATATGTTTAAAGTTGAAAACAATATGTACAGTATTTAAAAAAGCGGGGAACTGGGGGAATTTTAAGAGAATGGAGTGTCTTAACACTAGGTTCTCAGGTTTTCTCTGCCTATGCATAGCAGAGTTATGTGCGGGATACAGAAGAAATTACGTGAAGTTAAAAAAAAATTAATTAGTGATGTTTCTAAATTGAGTATTTTTTACCTTTATTATTATTAATCCTTTTTATTAAAAGATCTCAGCCTTTCTAGAACTATCATCGGTTAATTTTTAGCTCGTATTTCAAAGACGGTTTTAGTAGAATCTTTTAAAATATGGTTAGGTAGAGAGAGGAGCGCGGACAGTGGAGGTGAACGTTAATGCGCATTTTAAAGGGCCCCTTAAATCTTCACGTTGGGTCGTAAGTCCCAGGCCCTCTCCAAACTCCTCTCTCTGCAACGCGATGGGCACCTGCATGGTGAATCCATGGATAGCTAAGCAGTTTCTTCTCATTATAATAAATTTGATGAAATTTTTATATTTTTTTAATAGATTATTATTATGAGCTTTTTATATATGTCAGAATGTTTTAATTCTAATTAGAAACTTATTCGTTATATTATGGTCAAATTAAAGAAAACTTCTATACTGTTCTGATGTAAGTAAGTAATCTATTTTACTGTATTTTTTACCCGACTTTTAGAGGAGGGTTATGTTTTTCGCGCGTATCATGTATGTTTGTAATATTCTTTATTACCTCATATCTTCCAAACCCCTGGACCGAATTATATAATTAAGGTGACGTTATATAGGTAATGATACTCCAAGTGTTCTTAGATATGTGACGTCAGTATTAATTCAATATGGTGCCCTCTAGAGGCAATTACGTTATGAATAAAAACAAAAAAATCGTTGATGGGTACCGTGTAGGATATCAAGTGAATTGACTTAATAAGTACAATTCAAATATATAACATATAACTAGCTTTTATATCTTACTTCATTTTTATTTCCTTCCTAATTTTGAAGAATTGGTTGAATTGGGTTTTTGTTCTTTATAATTATAATTTCATATAGATCCGTTCAATAGTTTTTGTGTGAATGAGTAACAAACATCCATCTATTCTTACCAACGTATTATTATTTTTTAACTTCACGCTGTATCCCGCATATAGCAGGGTTGGCAGAGGGAACCTAGTGTTAAGTCACTCCATTCCCTACTTTCTACCGAATTGAGGCATTTCGTGCTGAGTGGCGGAACTCAACGCCGCGCTTTTGCCTTGTGACTAAACCCAGGAAATGAAAAATTCCATTTCCTGGAGTGGAAATCGAACCCACAACCTATTGCGTTAACAGTCGCACGCTTGTGCTTCTGCGCCACGACAGGCGAATAAGAAGACACTTTAAATATTCTATTCTAGTCACCGGATCCGGACACATGTACCAATTTGAAAAGAAACTAGTGCAAGATGTGGGTCGAAATGGCGTTACAAGTTTTTCATACAGGTATTAATCGGTCAGGTGAAGCCAATAAAAGCATTTTAAAAAGGTAATATAACATATTGATTAGCAAAATCTAAAATACTTTGAAGACAGAAAGCACTTAAAAGATAGAGGAACAGGAAGTAAAACGATAGCCATATTATAGCAATAACGATACGGCTTGGTTATTTGATGGTACACGACAGTAGTGGGTTCGAATTCCAGTTATTTTTTTTTTATATTTAATAAATAGAGAATTCATCTTATTGCCTACGCTAAGTAATATGAAATCGAGACATTATGCATTGAATAGTAAACCACAGCGCCACACCTTGTTTTACCAGAGATGATTATGATTATTATGATTATTATCCATATATACAACTTAAGCTATACGATGACTCTTGAAATTGTATTATAACATATATTTTTTTATGATTATTCTGATCACGACGGACACGTGGTCCGTAACTTTTATGAACTTTCTCTATATTTTCATAAAAGCTAACTTAATCTATAACTATGTACATATAAGTTTAAGAAAAAAGATTAAATAATCCATAGGTAGTAGTTCCAAAGAGCGTCCAAATATTTTAGTTGCCTACTTATTTTTATGGATAACGGATGGCAAACGAGCAGAAGGACCACCTGATGGTAAGTGGATACCTTCGCCCATGAACATCTACAACACCAGAGATGTTGTAGATGCGTTGCCAACCTAGAGGATAGAGACGGAAGGGGAGGATAATGTAGAAGTCCGCTATCAGAACCACCACATTTTTGGGAAAGAATGGGTGGAAAGGGGAAAACCTGGCTTACATGCCATCGAACCGGAACACATCACAAGATATTTGGCGGTTCGTCTTTGACATGATAGTGGTCGCGAGCCAGACGGAGGACGAAAATAAATTAATATTATTTAATAAAATTTAAATACACAATAGAAAATAACTAACATATCAATAATAATTACTTACATCTAAAAACTACAATTCCAAGCAAATTAACCTTAAAATAACCAACCAAACTATTAAGAAACTGCAAAATTTTATCACGGACGGGACTGAAAACGCTTTTAATTGCTGCACTCAATTAATAAACTAAAGGTATCCTTTAATCGAGTCGCCGTAAAAAGATATATCGTATACACGACCTATGGTAATTGGACTATCTAACGGTTACCGTTACAGACAAGCGTTAATGGAAGAATGCTTTTTGAACAGAAAATTTCTTTAGAATATAGAAATTAGGCCTATTAAAATGCAGGCTTAAGCGTACAACTGTAAACGCGGTTGTGGGTTCGATTCTCACTTCAGGGAATTAAAATTTAAAATATTTATACTAAATATTATTTAGCTTCACGCTGTCTCCCATATATGGCAGGATAGACAGAGGGAACCAGAGAACTTAGTGTTAAGACATTCCGTTCTCTATAAGATTTCCATTTCCCACTTTCTGCCGAATTGAGGCCAATAATATTAATATAAATAATATTTTATATTTTTATTTCCTTGCTTTGGTAAGGTTAAGCGCGGCGTTGAGTTCCGCCACTCGGCACGCATAGCCTCAATTCGGCGGAAAGTGGTGAATGGAAATCTTAATAGAACAGAGTGTCTTAACACTAGGTTCTCAGGTTTCCTTTGTTTATCTTGCCATATGCGGGATACAACGAAAAGTAAAAAGATATCTAGAAATTGACTTACATCGAGTAACGAAAACGCGACACTAGAAAGAGACATACGTCTGCAAGAAAGGAGAACAGAGTGTCATGACATTAGGTTCACTCTGACTACGCTGTTATGCAAATGCTGTTATGAAATTATTTTATTTATTTTTTACACATTACCTACTGTAGTCCGTGATTTAAATAGTTTGTTTGCAAATGTACATATATTAATAATTTGTCATAAAACAGTGGAAAACTTAGAACTGAGAGCAATACGCCCGAATTCGAGACATAACGTGCTAACTATGGAAATTAAACACCGCAATTTGACCACCAATGCGAAGAAATTAAAACAATTTGAATATAATCATTACCCCTAATGGAAATCGAACCCACGACCAATCACGATTACAGTTAGACACTACCACTGTACCACTATGGCCATGTGGCATTGGATAAATCAAAAATTGTAAAAAATCACTAAAACCAATAGATTTTATAAACTGTTTAGTTATTTCTAAAACGTAATATTCCTTTTCAGAAAGCGGGTTTATGTCAATGACCTAACAGACCGGCGAGTCCGCCACAAGCCTAGATTAATGAGGAAGCACACTAATTAAGACAAGTTTATCTTTCACAGGTGAAAAATTACTGGGAATCATTAAAATGACGTTATGTACCTAATACCTATTAGAGTTTATATATGTATATATTTAACCGACTTACAAAAAAAATGATACTTAGTTTTAATGATTTTTTTTAATGTATATCATTGTATAACTTTTTTCTCTTTAGCTTCACGCTGTATCCCGCATATATGCGGGATACAGCGTCCCTGCCTACCCTGCTATAGCAGGGATATATTATATATAGAGGGAACCTAGTGTTAAAACACTCCGTTCGCCACTTTCCGCCGAATTTAGGCATTGCGTGCTGGGTGGCGGAACTCAACGCCTTGTTACCAAACCCAGGAAACGAAAATACTAAACTAACATTTCCTGGAGTGGGAATCGAACCCACAACCTGTCGCGTTTACAGTCGCACTCTTATGCCTGTGCGCCACGACAAGCGTCTTAATTTAAATGTTTTTTTTTTTATGTATGTCATTGTATAACTTTTTACTGAATATCTAACCGACCGAACAATTACCGAATATTAGGTAGTGTTGCTTACGTAGCCCCATTTAAATTAAGTTAAGATTTTTCAAGTAGTTTTTGAGTTATTTGTAATAATGTTACTTTTTAGTGCATGTTATTTGAAATCGGCTTTTTTTAAATTTAAAAAAAAAAAAATATTTTTTTTAAATTCTAATACTTTTGATATTTATGTCATTCTCTTGTAATACTATTCTGAAGTATCACCTATGCTGTGTAAGAAATACATAAAAATATATTATATTTTTTATTCCGGTCAAGGTCCATAGTGACTCAGTGGGACTGTAAACGCGATCAATTGCGAATTCAATTCAATGAATCGAACTTACAATTGATTTGCGAAATGAATTTATTTCAATTATATCAATTCTTTTGCTCGGGTGATATATTGCGGCGTTGAGTTCAGCCACTCGATACCTAATAGAAGTAGAACGGAGTGTCTTGACACTAGGTTCTTTAACAACCCTGTTATACGTTATTAAGCGTGAAGCAAAAAACGTATGAATTTCTTTAATCTCTATCAAGTTGTTTAACGCCTCGCGTCGTGGCGCAAAGGCACAAGCGTGCGATTGGCAACACGACAGGTTATGGGTTTGATTACCACTCCAGGGAATGTAAAGTTGATTTTATTCATGTCCTGGTTTGGAAACAAGGCAAAGCGCGGCGTTGAGTTCCGCCACTCAGCACGCAATGCCTCAATTCGGTGGAAAGTGGGGAACGGAGTGTTTTAACACTAGGTTCTCAGGTTCCCTCTGCCTACTCTGCGGTTCCCTATGCGGGAAACAGCGTGAAGCTAAAAAAACTTTTAAAAATGATATAAATATATGCCAATTATTTTTTTTATCATTCTAAGCATTCTATTTTTTTTATTTAGCACTCTTCACTCTTTTAAAAAAGAAACCATGAACACGCAATGTACTTCGCTTAGTAATTGGATTATGGTGTAGCCGCTTTAGAGGTGGCAATTAAGCTTTAATAGTGGAGAAAGTAATAGCCTTACTGCATATAATAAATCATAGAAAACACCAAATACTATTAACTAATTTAACACTATGAAGATAATTCAAGAAATTGTAGATTAGCTTTGAGTTCTTGTCTAGAATTAGATGGAAATAAATATGATTTTAACAATAAAAGGGAACTGATTTAAAAAAAATGTATTAAAAAGTTAAATTATTACGAATATCTCAAAAACTACTTGTTTGATCCTAATTAAATTTAATAGGGATCTCATTAGAAGCACTAGCTATCATATGAAAAAAGAATTATAAAAATAAAAAAAAATTAACACATAAAAACAATCAGTCGAATTGAGGTTCTCTTCCTTTTGAAATCTAATATATATATTAAAGTGACATATTATATTATTAATTAAAAAAATAAATTAATATGAAGTCATAGTAACGCAGTTGGACAACGTCTTACTATATTGATTATTGGTTATGAGTTCAATTCCCACTCAAATATAAATCATTTTCATTTCTTCGCTCTGGTAAGAATAAGCTCGACATTGTGTTCCGCCACTTAACACGCAATGTTTTTAATTCGACTAGAAAACAGCAAAGAGAATGTCTTGACTCTCTTAAATCTATAAAATGATGAAAAATATGAAAAAAAAATAGATTATTCTATTTTTTTTTAGCTTCACGTTGTATCCCACATATAACAGAATAAACAGAGGGAACCTGAGAACCTAGGGTTAAGACACTTTGTTCCTCACTTTGAGTGAATGGCGGAACTCAACGCCGCGCTTTGCCTTGTTACCAAACCCAGGAAATGAAAACTTCCATTTCCTGGAGTGGAATTTGAATCCACAACCTGTCGCGTTTACAATCGCACTTGTGCCTCTGTACCACGAAAGACGTTAACCCATTATGTTCCGCCACTTAAATTGAAGGGAGTGTCCTGACACTAGGTTCCCTTTATCTACCTACATAAGTGGAATAAAGGGTGAATCTTTAAAAAAAAATAATCTTAATTTTCTCTCTCTCCTATAAAACAGATAGAACAACTGTTTTACACTTCATTAATCATTTTATACCAATTAATTTTGCAACTAGTTAGATTGTAACAAAGTATGTACGAAATAACTGCGATAAGGCTTTATACACTATTAATTTTACATAATAGCCTATACACGACTGGGCTGCTATAATATATTGTATTATTTATATATTATTTTAATGTAAACCTGAATTTTTTGGTTCAAAACATAATCAAATTTAGGTCTAGTAATAATAAAAAAATATCTAGTAAAAAAGCTTTAAAATGTTTATTTAAAATGATTTTTTGTTTTTTTTTACGCTGTATCCCGCGTATAGCAGGGTAGACGGAGTAGGTAGGGAACCTGAGAACCTAGTGGTAAGACACTCCGTTTCCCACTTTCCGCCGAATTGAGGTCTGAGTGGCGGAACGCAACACCGCGTTTTGCCGTGCTACCTAACCCAGGAAATGAACTAAATTTTTACATTTCCTGGAGTGGGAATCGAATCTACAACCTGTCGCGTTTACAGTCACATGCTTGTGCCTCTGCGCCACGACAGGCGTTTTTTTTGGTGATGTATTTAATTTTTCAGCTTCACGCTTTTTCCCGTTCAGCCTAGTATTAAGATATTATGTTCTCCACTTTCTACCCGGATTTGAGCCTTTTTAACACGACTATATGCGAAAAAAGGATAAAAGGATAAAACTATTACGAATAACTCAAAAACTACTCTTCAGAACTTTACTAAATTTAAATGCGACCACAACAGACGCACTAGCTATCATATAAAAAAAATATCAAAATTGGTACACCCAGTAAAAAATTAAGGGTAGCAATAAAAAAAATAATTCAAACCCCATTTTTTTGAAATCGGTTAGATTATAAATTATGCCACTACATTTAGTGTTCGATGACAATCTTATAATATGACTCAGTATTTTCACAAACGTCAATCTCAAACAGTCGTGAGGGTGTCAAGTTAGACTATTTGGCTTGACTTTAGTATGTAAGCCTACGACATTCCTTATTACTTAATCACTTTTATTACTAAGTACTAGTAGAAATGTTGACGCGTAAAATATGCGTTGTCATAGCAACTAGACACTAGTAGAACTTTTGACGCGGAAAGTATGAGTTGTCTTGGTAACGTGTAAGTCACTTTATATAAAAGTGTATGTCAAATATATTGTAGTGTGTGTAATATATATTTATTTTATTAATTTAATATATTTTAACGCTTGTCGTGGCGCAGAGGCACAAGCGTGCGACTGTAAACGCGCAGGTTGTAGGTTCGATTCCCACTAACAAGGCAAAGCACGGCATTCAATTCGGCGGAAAGTTGGGAACGGAGTGTCTTAACACTAGGTTCCCTCCGCCTACCTTGCTTTATGCGGGATACAGCGTGAAGCTATGTATGTATGTAATATATTATAGCCTCACTTTACTACATAGCGGGATCATAAATTTTATATATTTCTAGTATAATATATAAAAAAATACTTCCTGTACTATTTCTCTTTATAAACTTTAAGTACACAAATTTCATATTCTTCTATTTGTTTTTTATAGAAAAATATTACAATGTAAAAATACAGTTAAATATTTGAATTAATATACAGTAGGCACTAAGATCGTACCGCTGATAAGTAAGTAAGATGATGATTTTGGGTTCGATGCCTTGAAATTCAAGGGTTATGTCTTAACTAAAAGATTTCTAAAAAAAATCTTTTATGGATAACTTATAATTAGTACATACCAGTGGCAAGGGGTGAAAATATTAGTTAGGCAAGCCGGTAAATTAAGAGAAGCCGATGTATATTTAGGGAAGCCGGTATATATACTTAGGGAAGTCGATATATTTACGGAAAAAAAAGTGCCCAATATTTTCCTGGCGACAATTTTTTTTTAGGTCTCATATTTGTACTTTGAAATGTTAGGCAAGCCGGTGGGAATCGAGTTTTATTGGCGCCTTGCCACTAGTACATAGTTTTATTAAATAAATAAAATTTTAAAATACAACATAATTAGACAGAAAGACATAGACATAATAATTCTACCAACATATCAAAAAAAAACACAATAATCACTACCCTTTACTAAATTTGAATCCACTATATTAACAATAATTAACTCCACTCCACCATACAGTACCTAAATATATTTTATTTTCATAACGGCACACAATTATAGGATGCATTTCACGAGTTTAAACCATTCCTGTTTCAATACCGTGTCAAACAAAACCTGTTGGGAGGTATAACATTTTCTTTTAGCGTACAGTGGTACTTAGTGATATATTTCTGCCCTTTTTTATATAGAAAGCGTATTAAAAATTGAACTTATATAGGAATCTTTTTATATTTTGTATGGCTTAAAAATATTTGATGTCAATTGTTTTTTTACACGCGGCGTTGAGTTCCGTGACTCATCACGTAATGTGGAGCGAAAAACAATGTTTCTTTGACGCTTACCATCGCCCTATAATAAGTTATATGAGTTGGCTGAGTTCTTTCTCCCTTAAGAGTTAAAACTCTCTTTTTTTCAATTTAGGTGTATTTTAGAAATATAACATTTTTGTAAATTTCACACTAAAACCCTTAAAACAATTGTAATATTAATAAAAATCCTATATGTTCCACCACGGAGTTGTTGAAAGAGAACGGAGTGTCTTAACACTAGGTTCTCAGGTTCCCTCTGCTTACCCAGATACAGCCGGGATACAGCGGATATAGCGTGAAGTTAAAAAAAATCCTATATAATTAAGATGTTAACAAAAAAGTAAACCGATATCGAACCGAAATTTATTACGAATAACTCAAAAACTACTCGTTTTAATTAAATTTAAATGAGACCACAACAACGCACTAGCTATCATATAGAAAAAGAATCATATAAATTGATTCACTCAGTAAAAAGTAACTCAGTTACAAACATAAAATACAGTTGAATTGAAACTCACCTTTTTTCAAAATCGGTAAAAAATTCTAAGCTAAATCATCGACCCACGCGACCTAGCGCAACAAAGCGCTAAAACAAAAAGGAAGAAGAAAGCAAAAGAAAGGCAAAAAAATATTGAACGCGAATACCCCACAGGCGAACGAACTGTGAAAAATAAGACGAAAACATGCGCTCGCGCACATGTGCGTCGGAACATTTTTTTACACTACGATCTATCTATATTTGTGGATTTTTTCTAAGCTATGTCTATGTTTTTTACTATTTATGTTTTATATTATAGCTAGTGTCCCCGTTGACGCGTTAACAACGCGTTGTCTTTAGCATTGTTTGTGTCACTTTATATAAACATGGAAGTTAAGCCAGTGTGTGTAACATTTTTTTTATTAATTTAGTATACTTTACATAACATTATTTAAAAAAGTATTAGCATTCTGCACTCCTTCTCTTTAATAAAGAATCATTAAAATTAATAAACCCAGTAAAAAGTTATGAGATAATATATATAAAATACAGTCAAATCTCCTTTTTTGTAAATCGGATAAAATATATCGGAATATCTATATATAAATACGTGAAGCAAAAACTTTTCTTTCCTTTTTACGAAAATTACGCGGATGGAGGAGCATGAAACTTGGCACACTTATAGTTTATACAGAGAAGGAGTGCAGAATGCTAATATTTTTTTTAATCCCACTTGGGATCACATCAGAAACAGCTATTTAGCTATCATATAAAAAAAATTGTTCGCCCAGTAAAAAGTTATGCGGTACATAAAAGAATATCTCGTTTTTTAAGTCGGTTGAAATATATACATACTAGTTACGTAAAGTAGCGTAGTCTGACTAGAACACTAAAAGTTTTACACTAAAGTGGTTTTTTTCTGATTTTACATACGATTATCTTTGTCATATGTTAGAATAGATACTCGTACTAGAAAGAAAGACTTTAGTCAAGACAACTTATTGTCAGTTTTCGCCAAAACTTGTGCGGTGTTGGGTTCCGCTTAATATACAATGTCTCAAATTCGGTTGGAAAGCGGGGAACAGAGTTTTTTGACACTAGGTTCACTCGGACTACCTTGCTATGCGAGAAAAAGCATGAAGCTGCTTTTTTATCGAAGTACCTCAAAAGAACCTACTCTTCGATTCTAAAAAATTTTGAATTAGATTTTTAAACATTGTCTTTCTCTAACGTACTGTCTTACAAATACACTTCGAACGTGACAAGACAAATTGATCCATATAATAATATAAACAAGGTATAAAATTCATTTACACATAGTAATGAACACGTCGTTCAGTGATTTAGAGGTCTAGTGGATACTTTTTAATTGATGCCTTTTTCTCGGCTTGTTTATAGATACTGGTTAAGGGCAAGAAGGTCTTAAGGGACATCTTGGTTGGCATATTGTCTTTTTTTTAATATGTGCAGGGAGCACTCCTCTCCTCTCCACTCCACTCCTCAAGTGTACTCCACTCCTCAAGTGTGTAAAGAAGCACTAAGAGAGGATTTTCTGAAATTCTTGCGGAAACGTGAAAATTCTATATTTTACGTTTTATTATGAAAGCAAACGTAGAAGATGGCCTGAATTAAGCAGTTTAAGGCCGTCTTGGTGCACAGGGACAATGTCAAACTGTTAACATTATAGTTTTAGGTTCGATCTATATTCAGGGAAATAATAACATTGAAATTATTAAAAATTCACCGCTCTGCTAACACAAACCTTCCTCAACATTATTGTCTCAATTTTGGAAAGAAAACAGAAAACAGAGTGTCTTAACACTAAGTTCCTTCTATGGTGCTATAAGGGAAAAAGCGTGAAGCTGTAAAAAATATATATCACACGCAGTCATTACCCTTAAGACGCTTTCTTAACTAACGCGCAGATCACCGGTGAGGGCATTAAATTGGCGTAAATTTTTACGACGACACTAAACTTATACTGTTTCCTTACTATACCCTATTTTGGCTCTAATTAGAAGCGTTATCTATCAATATTAGTCAATCTACAAGAGAAGAAACTCCTTAGTTAGCTTTGAATCCACTGTCTGGGAACCCATCGCGTTGCAGAGAGAGGAGTTTGGAGAGTATCTGCTAATTACGACCCAAGTGTAGGTTTAAGAGGCCCTTTAAAATGCGCATTAACGTTCACCTCCACTGTCCACTCTCTTATCTCTAACGAATTACTAAAAGAAATGTACTGCGATTTTTGTTTTTCTTATCTTCGAAGTGCATTAAAGTTTAAATTTGAAATTAATTTAATTTTTTTTTCAGCTCCATGCCAATCATACCCTATCCTGTAGATAGAAAAAATCTAGTGGTAAGTTGTAACATACAATGTTCTTAGATGATTCTTTTTTTAAGTGCTTCTGGTGTGGTCCCTTTTAAATTTGGTTAAGATCTGACGAGTATATTTGAGTTATTCGTAATAATTCTACTTTTTAGTGCATGTTATTTGAATTCTATTTTGTTTTATGCCTCAATTCGGCGGTAAGTGGGGAACGGAGTGTCTTAACACTAGGTTCCCTCTAGCTACCCAGCTATATGCGGGATACAGCGTGAAGCTATGTATGTATGTATATCTATTTTACTTTTTGTTAATAACATTCTTTAAAAAGCTACTTGTATCATTTAATTCAACATTTAGATTTATTGAGCAGCAATTATAAATATTAATAGAATTCGATATACTAAAGTATTTAAGACAGAAGTGCAACGGTTACGTAAGAGAGTATCGGTAAAATTGGTCAAGTGGTCTAGATAACCTCACAAAAGGAACATATCAATAAATACTTCAAAACAATTATAAATTTCGCAATTATATAAATTGTATTTATTTTCTAATATAAATGAGTGTTTGTTATTGCTTTTATTTATTTAATGGCGGTTCTGGGTTCGATTCTCATTTGAGAAAATAGTGGAATTTAAAAAAAATCCTTGGTTTATTTAAAACAAGACGCAGAGATAGGTTCGAAATGCATTTTCCTTTCTTCAAGCTTTTTCCATAGCAGAGTACTAAAGAGCATCTAGTGCCAAGATTCTCTGTTCTCCGCGGCCAAATTCGAGGTATTTCACAAAGAGTAACGAAACACTACGCCGCGTTTCGCCTCACCAGAGCAGATAAATTAAAATAATTCAAACCCCTAAGGCGAAATCAAACCCACAACCAGTCATGTTTACAGTCACACGGTCTTCCATTGATGTACCATGATGACCTCATTACATTATTTAATAACCATTCCAATTATTTATTTGTATTTTTCAGGAAATACTTATACATTATGATGAAGTTATGCTGATGTCTGCAGGAAGTCAGAGCAGGACTTACGACCCAAAAGTAGGCTCAAAGAGATCTCCTTAGCTTCGAGGTCCTTTCTCTACTTAACTAAGCTTGAAAATGTGTTCGTAATGCCGCCTTCGAAATACGTTCTAATAAACTGATATCCTAGACCTATAACCGATTGTTTAACATTCAATAGTTGACAGGGAGACAAGGTCGGGAGAATGTCTGGGACTTGAGACCCAAGTGTAGTTTTAAGGGGACCCTTTTAAATCTGATATGAATGAAGTGAAGAAATATATTACATACATAGCTTCACGCTGTATCCCGCATAAAACAGGATAGGCAGAGGGAACCTAGTGTTAAGACACTCCGTTCCTCACTTTCTGCCGAAAAATATATAGGAATAAGAAAATATAAAACATTAAAGTCTTTGGCGGAAAGTGGGGAACAGAGTGTCTTAACACTAGGTTCCCTCTGCCTTCCCTGCTATATGCGGGATACAGCGTGAAGCTATGTATGTATGTAGTCTACATAATGATTTTATATAAAAAGGGCACTAAGAACGACTAGAGAGGTTATTAATAAGAACACAGTGTAAACGTCTATTATTGGATATGAACATAATAACTAAAGTATAAAAAGGGTGTGTGCATTTAAAAAACTTGCTTGATTGCCCTTTTATATATAGACACATGATTATAATCATATTTAAATAATACTTTGTAAGTATTTACGTAAAAAATATAATTTGTTCTTTGTCATATAAAAACGTACTTAATATTATAAGCGTGAAAGTTTGTGAGAATGGATAGATGTTGGTTATTCTTTCACGCAAAAAGTACTGTACAGGTCGAGATAAAACTTTAAAGTAATATAGCTTACAGTGGCGAGGGGTGAATTTTTTTTTTTAAAGACACTCCACTCTCTTTTAACATTAACGTTTCCCACTTTCCGCCGAATTGAGGCATTGCGTGCTGAGTGGCGGAACTCAACGCCACGCTTTGCCTTGTTACCAAACCCAAGAAATGAAAATACTAAATTTTACATTTCCTGGTGTGTGAATCAAACCCACAACCTGTCGCGTTTACAGTCGCACGCTTGTGCCTCTGCGCCACGACAGGTGTTAAGAAGTTCCCACATTAATCGCCGAATATTATTATATAAGTATAAGAAAATATTTAATGATGACACACTCGAAGCACCATAGCTAAAAACTAAATAACTCATTAGCTATTGATTAACAATACCTCTGGTGTTATGGATGTCTATGGGCGAAGGTAGCCACTTACCATCAGGTGGTCCTGCTCGTTTACCATCCGTTATCCACAAAAAAAGAAAAAAAAATCAACAACTTTAATTATACAAGGTTTTTTTAATATATTGAGATAAAAATCAAATACTAATCTAAAATCTAGATTATAAAAAAATTCTAAATCACTTATTACTAGAAAGAACATCAGAAAATACTTTATTCTATAAAAAATATTAATACATAATAATATTTATGTAACATATTATGACCCGTAATGACTTAGATTTAAAGTCGATATTAAAAAGTAAGAAATATAATGCTGGGCCAGTCAGTGCTCAGCCTTGCCTAACCTGTTTTTTCTACATATCACCTTACTTATTATAAAGTAACACAATTACTGAGACAATGCCAATTAGGATTTTACTTTTAACATGTTATTTAAGTGAGTTTATGAGTTTTTAAGTGATACGTCAACTCATGTCGTCGTGTTTTTTTACCATCACGCTGTATCCCGCACATAGCAGGGTAGGCAGAGGGAACCTCAGAACCTTTTTTCCTCTTTTCTACATATCCTTTCCCCAAAATGTGGTGGTTCCGATAGCGGACTACTACATTATCCTCCCCTTCCATCTGTATCCTCTAGGTTGGCAACGCATCTACAACATCTCTGGTGGTGTAGATGTTCATGGGCGAAGGTAACCACTTACCATCAGGTGGTAATTCTGCTCGTTTGCCATCTGTTATCCATAAAAAAAAAGAAAAAACCTAGAGTTAAGACACTCCGTTCTCTTAAATCCCGTTCCTCACTTTTCGCTAGATTCAGGTACTGCGTGCTGAGTGGCGGAACTCAATGCCGCACTTTGCTTTGTAATCAGAGTGTGGGTTTTTATTATTATTTTGAGAACTTAAGATACGACTAGTAACTAGACAAGTCGCGGTGTTAAATTCCGTCACTCAGCACGAAATACCAGTGTGAAGTTAAAAAAATGCTAAGACATTTCGCTATTCGTTTTCTATATAAATTCAAGATATTGCATGTTGATAAGCGGAGCTCAACGCCGCGGTTTTTGTTATATTAAGATTTTTATTTTATATTTTTTTTATTTTCACAATTTAAAACAAAAGCTATTTATAACACCCATAGAACTAAGAAATCTACGTGTACCCTAAGAGATTATGTTACATAAATGTGTTTTTTAATAGCAATGTATACATAATTAATCTATTAAAATAATATTATGCTACAAACATAACTATAATTATGTATCGTACTTCAATTTGGTTGTGATTTCAAATATTTTCTTTTTTTCTTTTCATACCTTCACGCAGCAAGGTAGAAGAGGGAACCTAAAAATCTAGTATTAACGCATTGCGTGCTGAATGTTGGAACTAACGCGCTTTGCCTTGTTACCAGAGCTAGGAAATGAAAATAGTAATTATAAATATGTAAATATTAAATATTATAAATATGTAATATTTCCATTTCATTCAGCGGGAATCGAACCCACAACCTGTCGCGTTTACAGTCGCACGCTTGTGCCTCTGCGCTACGGCTGGTCATATTGAAAATAAAAATTCTCAGTTCTCTGGTTGCCTACCCTGTTATGTGCAGCATACAGCGTGAAAAAAAAATATAATATTAAAAATATACCTAATATAAAAAGAATATATCTTTCTTTTTTAACTTCACGCTGTATCCCGCATATAGCAGGGTAGGCAGAGGGAACCTGAGAACCTAGTGTTAAGACACTCCATTCTCTTTCAACAATTCCGTTTCCCACTTTCCGCCAAATTGAGGCATTGCGTGTTGAGCGGCGAAACTCAACGCCGCGCTTTGCCTTGTTACCAAACCCACGAAATGAAAATACAAAATTTTACATTTCCTGGAGTGGGAATCAAGCCCCCAAACCTGTCGCGTTTACAGTGCCTCTGCGCCATGACAGGCGATATCTAAAAAATATCTAACAACATTTATTATCATATTTAATAGAATATCAATAAGTGTACAAATGCATGCATGCATTAATTATATCTAATTAAATTATCCATAAAGTATTGTAATTTGTCGCAACATCGAAACAAGTCTTATGCTTTGATTATTAAAAGAATATTGTTTGTATTCATATGCTTTTTATTTTTATATTAAAAAAATGCCTTTATATATAACCTATTTATATAAAAATTTACGTCTGTCGTGGCGCAGAGGCACAAGCGACTGTAAACGTGACAGGTTGTGGGTTCGATATTCACTCCAGGAAATGGAATTTTTCATTTCCTGGGTTTGGTAACAAGGCAAAGCGCGGCGTTGAGTTCCGCTACTCAGTACGCAATGCCTCAATTGGGCGGACAGTGGGGAACGGAGTGTCTTAACACTAGGTTCCCTCTGCCTACCCTGCTATATGCGGGATACAGCGTAAAGCTATGTATATATGTAAAAAAAATTGTAATAAGCCATTATTATCTGTGCTGCAGTTTATACTATTCTTTAACGATTGCTCTATTTATTTTCAGCCCTGCAGTGTAAAGACGGTGGTTGTGGGTTCGATTCGAATAGTTAATGATTATTTACTGAAAGTCCTTAGACTCTTAAGATAGATGTAATTTTTTTCCAATGGTACCTGCTCTTTTTTGTGTCCAAAATATTGTTTATAATAGTATAAAAATATCTAGTGATAAATTACTCAGCATGTCCATAGTACTTCTTTTCATAAATTTAGAGCATAATTTTTTTTTAACTTCACGCTGTATCCCGCATAAAGCAGGGTAGGCAGAGGGAACCTAGTGTTAAGACACCCCGTTTCCCACTTTTCGCCGAATTGAGGCATTATGGGCTGAGTGGCGAACTGAGTGAGAGAACTTATAACCGTCTATGTTATCAATTTACTAATAGATAATTTTGGAAAAAATCCATTAAGATTTTTTTGAGACAACCTACGCTAGGTTAGCTTAGATCGTCGTGATGCAATAAGACAGTGTCTAAACCTACACGCGATGGTTTAGCGAGCGCTATATTAACTTCTGCTACTCAATACAAAATATTTCGAACGACAAAAAGTGGAGAACGTAGTGTCTCAACACTAGGTTTAGCAAATAAATCATAATTTCAAGATTTTGATCAAATTATCACAATAAATTCAATAGCACCAAACAACTAACAAGCAGCCTTACGCAACTTAAATAGAACGGGATGCCGTTAGATCAGGTCTTTGATGTTTAAATATTCCTCTCACATAGTTTCTTAAACCAATTCTCGATTTTAAAACGAAAACTCATGTTACATTTCGTAAAACCTAACAGCAGCCTTCAGTTCACATTTCACTCGAAAATAAGCCCAAACGCTTAAACAATACGGCTTACTATTTTATCGCATCCATAACCTCCCCCCTACATAACTGCGCGTGAGTCAACAGCGCGGGCGCAATTTTGCAACCAAAATTCTACTGGTTTTAGACAATGGCATTATTAGGCGTTAGACGCCATTTTGTTTAGATAAAACTAGATTTAAGGCACATCTATACATTGTTTCTAAAAGGCTAACTAGATAGTGCTATAGAGAAAAATAGTTATGCTAATTCACGGCGGCGGCCTAAGTAAATGTTTTAGTACCGTATTATGTTCGGAATTGTAATACCATCGAGATCGTTTTGATTTTAATTTTATTATTATGGAGGGATTTTGGTTGTTTTAATTATTTATGTACCTACTTTATTATAATATAATATACGACTCATATACGAGTACATTCTATTTACATTAAAGTCTTGTAGCGTGGTAAAGCGTCTTTTACTTTAATTACTTCTACCCAAATTATTTTCAATTTCTCGTTCGAGTAAGACATAGCTCGGCGTTGAGCTCCGCTATTTAAATTACAATGGCTTCGTGGAAAGTGCCTTGACATTTGATTTTCTTTGACTACCGTGGCTGCTAGGTGAAAAGAAGTGAGAATTAGTTATATAATATAAATTCAAAATTAAATATGTCAATCAGTACTAAATATGTTCTCTTACATCATAAAGGAAAAATAAAAAAAATTCAGTGATAACAAAAATAAGTCATTTTTTTTCTCTTTACAAGATAGGGAAAGAGAACTTAGTGTTGTTATTCTACCCCGCACTTTCCAGCCAATTCAAAAAAGATCTGTTCTGGATTGTAAAATCTAACACCAATCTTCAAGAGCCATATCAAGCGCATGTTATAAATATAAAAAATTGTAATCATTTTCAACAGTGCGACTGTAAATGCGACAGGTTGTGGGTTCGATTCGTACTCCAGGAAAAGAAATTTTTCATTTTCTTTGATAACTTTGGTAACAAGACAAAGCGAGGCGTTGAATTCCGCAACTCAACACACAATGCCTCAATCTGGCGGAAAGTGGGGAACGGATTTGTTGAAAGAGAACGGAGTGTCTTAAAACTAGGTTCTCAGGTTCCCTCTGCCTACCCTGCTATATGCGGGATACAGCTTGAAGTTAAAAAAAAACTAAATTGAAATAGGAAGCGTTACCAGAAGCTCTAGCTATTATATAAAGAGAGAATCATCAAAATTTGTTCAACCAGCGAAATGTTACATGGTAACATCAGTTAATAAAAGTGTCTATCATAATACTCGATTCCACTATTCCATAGTTTCGCAATAAACACATATATGTCACAAGAACATCACTACATAAATGTCAAACAATTATACAAAAAAATATGAAATAAAACGTAGGTAATATCAAAGTAATTGCAATTGCGTGTTTTTCTTAAATTTAGTTTCATTCGAGTCACAAAAAGCTACATTTGTAATTTTGCGAACCGTAATTGTTATTGCTAAATTACTTAAATTACTGTTAATATATCTATGTACTAGAAGCCCTTTTTGACGTGTAAAATATGCATTCTCTTAATAGCGTGTGTGTTATTTTGTATAAAAGTGTACGCGATAGGTTGTGGGTTCGATTCCCACTCCAGGAAATGGAATTTTTCATTTCCTGGGTTTGGTTACAAGGCAAAGCGCGGCGTTGAGTTGCTACTCAGCACGTAATGCCTCAATTCGGCGGAAAGTGGGAAACGGAGTGTCTTAACACTAGGTTTCCTCTGTCTACTCTGCTGTATGCGGGTTACAGCGTGAAGTTTAAAAAAAAGTGTATTTCTAATGTATTATTATCAAAAATATTTCTACATATCTTCTAAAATTCAATATAAAAATTAACTATATTTGAATGAGCATTCCTGTGTCCTCATAACTACCGTAAAAAGATATCCGAATTCTTCTTCTTCTTTCTTATTCACGTATTATTTCGTACTAGCGGCCCACTATAGCTTCAAAACCAAACGTCCAATTTTAATCATTCAAAGACCAAATATTATCTACAAAAACTGTACTTTATTTGATAAGGATTAATTGCGTGGTTAAAATAAACGCGTTTAAATGTAGTCCAAAAAAAGCAAGATTTTTAAATAAAAAAATAGTTGTTGTGCCTCACTCGACATAGATAGGTATAGTGTGTTGCGGACTTTTTTGCAGATATTTATAAGATCTACAATTAATTATAACACTTCATGGTTCTATCTTTTATAGTTTAGGCAGCGTACGCAAAATAAGTAACTTTTCTGAAATATCTTACGGAACCCTATTTTTTTCCAACATAAAATATAACCTATGTTACTCGTGGATAATTAAGCTTTGGTATGGTGAAAGAATTAAAAAAAACGGTCTAGTAGTTTTTGAGCTTATTCAATACAAACATACAAACAAAGTTTTCCTCTTTATAATATAGTAGAGATTAATATAATGCATGTAAAGGTTTGTAACGATGGATAAATGGATGTATGTTAGTGTATCACGCAAAATCTACTGAATGATTCTAGTTGATATTTGACAGTATAATAGTTTGTATACCAATACAACATATAGACTATGATATATAAGAATTTTGTGTAATTTAACCATAGCATAACAGCAAGTAGATACTTGCTACAAGTATCTATTTGTAGTGTAACTCTCGCACAAGCTATACCTATCTAACCCTAAAAATATTTTGAATATATGAAAAAAAAACAATAGTACTCCTTCAAAGGTAAATCAGTATTACGATAGTCGATGACAGATGTCATGGAATTGCGTAATTATTACTTATACCGTGAATCATATTTTAATATTGAATAAAACAATCAATCACAATGATACATCATTGTTTCAATTATTTCAATAGATACGTGAATAGCTTTAGTCTATTTTTGTGGTATTATTAACACAAATTGAAGACAAATCGCGGCGTTCAGTTCCGCCACTGAACACCCAATGTCTCGAATTCGGACAACGGTGTCTGGACACTAGGTTCCTTTATGTATAGGGGCATTTTCATTGCCAAAAAAATGATACTAAAACTTTATATTGAAATATTCCTCATCCAAATAGATTTTTACAAGCAATTTTGAAGTGTCGAATGCACTTAAAACGACCACCGGCTCAGGCGCAGTTCTATTGAGAAAAGCTGGCAAGAAACTCAACAATTCCTGTTATCAAAATTAAAAGTTACTATCAATGTTTCAAAATTGCGCGATAAATGGAATACGGAGGGTCGTGATACTACGTTCTCTTTGGCTAACCTCCTAAATTAAAAAAACATATTTATATTAAAAAAATATATAGACACAAAAAGTCTCTTCTCTTTGCCGAAATACAGTCATAACATATTTTCCTATTGACACCAGCGAAACTTTCTATTTCATATGTTATTATAACTATAAATATAAATCAAATAGATTTATATTTTATTTCTATACTTTTATTTCTATATTATAATATTTTAATAGTAACATTAATAATTAATTAATAATTCGGCGTAAAGTGTTCACTCATTCCTACAAATCTATATCTTTATCTCTTTCTAGTGTCGCTTTTTCGTTACATCGAAAATCAAATCACAATTCTTAAACCCACAACCATTGAAGACGGGCATCAATACACTAGCAACATATTTTTTTAACTTCACGCTGTATCCCCCATATAGCAGGGTAGGCAGACGTGGGATCCTGAGAACCTAGTGTTAAGACACTCCGTTCCCCACTTTCCACCGAATTGAGGCACTGCGCACTGGCGGAACTTAACGCCACTTTGCCTTGTTACCAGGAAATAAGAATAATAAAATTTTACATTTCCTGGAGTGGGAATCGAACCCACAACCTGTCACGTTTACAGTTGCACGCTTGTGCCTCTGCGCCAAGACATACCTACATATACAAATAATTTTTGCATCTATTTCAAACGGCTTGCGTGGGCTACTTTAAACATAGTAAAATGTTGGAAAGAGCTGGGTACTATCTTGATGTTTGTTTGGACTGGCTGAAAGAAGCGAATCTGGCGTTCTTAGACCTAGTGCCCACTAAATTAAATTGATTATATAACTGAATCATAATTATTAGTTTTTTCGATTTCGTTGCAATGTAATAGTGTTTGACTGTAAATACGATAGGTTGTAGGTTTGATGGCCAATCAGGTAACTGATTATTTTGAAAAAAAAAATCTCCGCTCTGGTAGGACAAACTGTAGCGTTGAGCTCTACCAATTAACTTGCAATGTTTGGAATTCCGGTGGAAAGTAGAGAATATAGTGTCTGAACCTATTATGCGAAAAATAGTGAATCTGAATATGGCCTCAGTTATACATAATTATATTGACATTATCACTTATCTGTTTCTATGCAGAATGTATCAATATTATATTAACTTAAAAGTAATCCTTAACAAAAACTTCAAAATTGCTTAAAGTTCTAAATAAAAAAAAATAATATCAGAAAAAGTACACTCAAAGTAACTCAACTTGAGTTGGATGTAAACAAAGTAGTATAAGATTTATTATTACGTTAATATTTTAATTAAACAGTCAAATAAATCTTAGTGTCAAGACACTGATCTCTACTTTCTTCACAAAATTGATTCCCCAAGAGATTCCCTAAAGTGGCAATTGAACCCACAATCAGTTACCGTTACACGACGTCCAACTGCACCACGATGGACTCTAAATATACAGGCTATTATATATTATTAACCAGTATGAACATATATATGAAACTAAAGTATGATCTAAATCGTAAAAATATAACTTGCAAAGTGAAAGTGAAGACCGGCT
Source organism: Philaethria dido (assembly GCA_033558755.1). Classification (NCBI taxonomy): domain Eukaryota; kingdom Metazoa; phylum Arthropoda; class Insecta; order Lepidoptera; family Nymphalidae; genus Philaethria; species Philaethria dido. The sequence goes on from JAKGSA010000647.1 coordinate 914,179, forward strand.
CCAATACTGTTGGTAACTTTTATTATAATTCCTGTACTTAATATTAAATTTTATGATTAGCATGGACCGCTATAGTGATTTGTTAGTATTTTTAGATTAGTGTGAAACAAATTAAGTTAAAATTAATATGCAAACCTATATATCAAACGCTTGTGTTACTGAGTGACTGACAGACAACGTTCAGGTAAAACTATTGTACGTAAAAAGATGAATGTTTTCTTTTTTCTTTTTTTTAACTTCACGCTGTATCCCGCATATAGCAGGGTAGGCAGAAGGAACCTGAGAACCTAGTGTTAAAACACTCCGTTTTCGTACAACAATTCCGTTCCCCACTTTCCGCTAAATGTAGGCATTACGTGTTGAGTGGCGGAACTCAACGCCGCGCTTATCCTTGTTACCAAACCCAGGAAATGAAAATACTAACATTTCCTGGAGTGGGAATCGAACCCGTAACCTGTCGTGCTTACAGTCGCATGCTTGTGAAAAAAGATGAAATTTAACATAAAGATTCTTGGAGGAGTGTAGATGAAGACTAAGAGAGGATCTTTCAAAATTCATACAAAAATAGAAAAAAAACGGGATTTTAGATTTTATAGCCCATGCAAACAAAGTCACAGGATACAGCTAGTAATTTTTTTTTTCGAATGTGTAGTATGCTGTTGGCCCTATTGGCCTCTATAGCGTCACCAGGTTTTGCGGGGGACCGAGCTTTAGGAGCTCCGACCCTGGTTTGGTCTCCTTGGGAGGAAGATCATCAACTTAGAACTGCAGTGTCGCAAGGGCGTTTTATAATATTGGTGCAGAAGCTTTATCACTTAAAGTTTCAACTTGTCTAGTTGAAACTTTACAGTGATAAAGACACAATAGTTTTTACATGAAAGACAACAAACATCCACTTATTTTGTATTTTTATAATAAGAAAGCTAATTTAAGTGTCAAAAATATTAATTTTAATTCATTTACAATACGCCATTAAAAGGTTATTTTTTGTGGGTAGAGAAAGGAGTTCGGACAGTAGAGGCGAGCGTTAATTTTCACTCTACAATAACAACCCTTACTTTGGTTACATGTCCTAGACACTGCTCTAAGCTCCTCTCCACCAGTAACCAGCAAATTCATGGAATATGCTATGAATGATGATTGAAGATTAAATATTACCGATTTTGAGGCATTATGGCATGAGTGGCAGAAGTCTACGCCGTGTTTTATCTTATTAGAACGAGAAAAAGAAATTATTTTAAAGTGCTTCTAAGTGGGGATCGAACCAACAACCATGATGGTTTACAGAATTAAAAATGATACATCAGAAATTAAATGAAAATTTAAAATATTTAAAGAATTTTCTACTAATAATTTCGTAACTTAGGAATGTTTTTGATAACAATTTTATCTTCTCGAATTCACCTCTTGAATTAATCGGGGTAGGCAGAATAAACCTAATTTGTTCTCACTATAAGGACCCTGATTAATATGGCTCCTATGGTACCTAACTACTAATAATGTACTTACTCTACTCAGTATAAATATCGAACTGATGATGACTGATGATGACTGAAAAAAATAATTTAGACTGCACATTCCCAGAATGGATTCCAACCCATAACCGTTGCTTTTACAAACCATCTACTTTACCACAAAATCGCCAAAAAACACTAATAATTGTTTCTTTTTTTTTTAGCTTCACGCTGTATCCCGCATATAGCAGGGTAGGCAGAGGGAACCTGATAACTTAGTGTTAAGACACTCCGTTCCCCACAATTTATTATATAGTTCTATAGAGAAATACGTTTCCAAAGAGCCGCATGTGAGCACCTCGCCTCTAACACAATCTATTTTTGAAGTTAAGATCGTTGCAGGCGCAGTTTTATGCACAATTTTGCGCCGGATGAAACAACCGCCATTTTTACGTGTATATATAGAATCGAATCGCAGGAAACGTGAGCTATTTTAACATTTTATTTCGTCTAGGCGGAGTTTTCTAGAACATGGCGGAATTAAATAATTTGTATACCACAATATTTGTACCGCCTGACGTGGCGCAGTGGGTTGATAACAAGGCAAAGCGCGGCGTTGAGTTCCGCCACTCAGCACGCAATGCCTCAATTCGGTTAGGTTCTCTCTGCCTACCCTGCTATATGCGGGATACAGCGTGAAACTATGTATGTAATACTTGTATAGATATATGAATGACAATCTAAATATTAATCGTTATATATATTAATATACATATATAAATAGTATTTTTTTATTCATTACAATTTTTTGCAGTATAGTCAGAGAGAACATTGTGTCAAGACACTCCGTTCGCCACTTTCCGATATTGCATATTGAGTGGAAGGAACTCAACGCCGCGCTTTTATATTACCAGAGCAGGGAAATAAACATAAATTATTTATAATCGTTCCACATAGTGGAAATAGAACCCATAATCACGTGTTTACAGACGCTGTATCACTGAGCCACAGTAGCCTCAAATGAAACATGTTAGAAAACTTCCACTGTCTGTCTTTCCACTGTAACCCATTTATTATAGGAGTAGAACCTAACGTATAAGATTTAAAAGATATTGTATGCGTAACTAAACTCCGCATTTTTCTAACTAGATAGAAGAAAATATGGGATTTGAAGTCATAAGCATCATGATAGTTGAATAGTTGACATTAGTCGTAATGATATTTAGTAATTACGAAAGAATAGGAAAAGAATCAATTGAGTTAGACATATTTAAAGAAATTTTGTATGTATGGGATACATACAAAAAGTGTGGAAAAACATCCGATTGGAAAGGTGGGGGTTGTAGGTTCGATTCCATTTCGAAGGAATCTATCATCATTTTTTCGCTTTAACAAACGCAAATATTATCTCGAGTTTCAACGAAAAATGCAGATCGGAGTGTCTTAACACTAAGTTCCCTGACTATTCTACTTACAGAAAATAGCTTGAATACGTAATCCTGTAAGACTTACTGTATTTAACATATGTTTTGTATGATTAATAGCAGAATTTAATATAATTTTCAGTGTATTAGGATAGGTCAGACATACGAGTATTGCCTTTATGGCTTTACTATTTCAATGGAATATTTATGTTGTTTTTTCAAATATTTTTAGATAACAAGTAGAGTTACTGAAATCATTTTTAATGATTATGTATTTTTCTATTTAACGATATATTAATTTAGAAAGAATAAAGAACATATTATAGAAAAAAAGTACCGATTTATTGGCAGTATTGTAAGCGTAATTTTTTTCAATTACTATTTAATGATAATCAATACAAGTTCAACAAGTAGGTAACCTACTTGAACACATATTTATTCATACATACATACATAGCTTCACGCTATATCCCGCATAAAGCAGGGTAGGCAGAGGGAACCTAGTGTTAAGACACGCCGTTCCCCACTTCGTCGAATTGAGGCATTATGTGTAAGTGGCGGAACTCAACGCCGCGCTTTGTCTTGTAACCAAGCCCAGGAAACGAAAAATTCCATTTCCTGGAGTGGGATCGAACCTACAACCGCGTTTACAGTCGCACGCTTGTGCCTCTGCGCCACGACAGGCGTTCGAAGTATTTATAGGTATAAAATAAAGAAAACGGAGAGCGGAGAAACTTATCACTATGCTACTTGCTTACATAATAAATTGTCACTATATCAAAATTGCTGATAAAAGCTACAAAGTAAATATTAACCAACATTCTGAAACCCAAAAACAATATTAAATATACATACATATATATGTACAGTAGAAACTTTTCAATGTGATTACGTCATCGCGATCGCGGTCTTTTTATAAATAATCAAAAACCAAGATCTGCGATGCCAAGTGCAATGGGTGCATCACAAAAATATCCACTAAAATTCATTTTCAAGGTTGCCTGCAAAAATAACGCCAGATTTCGTTGTGTTGCACTCGGAGCGTGCTCGGATCGACTTTTATATGAATGCTTTTGATAAAATAGTTGTAGTTATTATTGGTTAAATGGAAATTTAAAAAATTATAATTATTTTTTTGTGTTTTGGAGGGAAAAATTAACATAATTTAAAAAAAATACAGTATTTAAAACAATTAAATTGTTTTTTAGATATTATTGAGAATAAAAAAACAGGCTTACGCTTTTTTGCGCATGATGAGAATCGGGAATAGATAGAATGAATTTAATGTTAAGACACTCCGTTCTCCTCTCCCCGCTTAAAATTGCTTATTGGGGTGACGCAATTCTACGCCGCTTATTCTAAATAGAGCAAGATATCGAACCCATGACCGTCCTACATAGGCAGATTATGTTCTACTGTACCATGATAGTCTGTATTACTGAATATATAGAATGCTATTTAAAATATTGCTAATTTCATTAAAAATAGAAAAATACAGGCTGTTGTGACGCAATGGGACAACGTCTTACTGTTATCTCAATTTATTGTGAGTTCGATTCCCACTCAGGGGAATGACTATATTTAAAACTATTTTCGCCTGTCGTGGCGCAGAGGCACAAGCGTTCGACTGAAAACGCGACAGGTTGTGTGTTCGATTACCACTCCAGGAAATTAAATTTTTCATTTCCTGGGTTTGGTAACAAGGCCAAGCGCGGCATTGAGTTCCGCCACTCAACACGCAATGCCTCCATTCGGCGGAAAATGGGGAACGGAGTGTCTTAACACTAGGTTCCCTCTGCCTACCCTATATGATATATGCGGGATACAGCGTGAAGCTATGTATGTATATATGTTATCTTTTTTATACTAAATATTAAAATAATTATACTAATTATATATAGAATTTGGTAACACCTCAACTGTAATGCATGTCATTATGCACTATATTTTTATAAGCCCGTGCCAAAATAAAATACACACGAATATTTTGCCAATGACACATTCTAAATAAGATATTTATAATTTTTCGCTGTCATTTTTTTTAATTGGCATGAGGACAATATGAAGTCAATTTCTATACTTTTTTTTGTGGTTTATGTGGCGGAACTTAACGCCGCGCCGAGTGGAAATTGATCTTGTGACTACCACGTCTCCAGTAGTGACTTTGTCCTGCTGCACCGTGATGGCCTCTTGAATAATTTATTTTTATTAATAAAAATTTGGAATGTAAATTATTCAATCTTTATATTTTTAAATAGCTATTTGTAATATGTTAGTTTCAAATCGCTTTTAGCGTCATCTGTAGATATATACTTTTGTTTTATTTATGTATGAAAATCATGCAGCGTTTTTCGTCGTCACCGTAATTTTAAGCAGTTGGATCTCATTTGCTAGAAAAATTACAATTCGGATCCAATGACAATATACGTACATACATTCTCAACTTGACGCTGTATCCCGCATATAGCAGGGTAGGCAAAGGGAACCTAGTGTTAAGACACTCTGTTCCCCACTTTCTACCGAATTGAAGCATTGCGTATTGAGTGGCGGAACTCAACGCCGCGCTTTGCCTTGTTACCAAACCCAGGAAATGAAAAAATCCATTTCCTGGAGAAGGAATCGAACCCACAACCTGACGCGTTTACAGTCGCACGCTTGTGCCTCAACGCCACGACAGGCGTAACGTAGTATTATTATAAATATAAATCGTAAGCAATCTTTGTATCCAACTATTTTATTTCTTACACATTCCAACTTTACAATGGCGTCTTTCCGAAACTTAAAGTAAATATTATGTAAAAAAAAATTATATATTCAATGTAGGTGTTATCTATTCACCAATGGTGTTGCCGAATTTCTAATACACAAACAAAATACTAACGTCTAACGCAACGCACACATATAACAGTGGCTTGCGATTGGTCGATCTCTTTAAATATGCCGCTCATTTTTCAAGCATCTATTTTTACGATGCTGTGTTTTTTATACAGGTTGTATGTGGTTTGAGTGGTTTTGATACTTTAAGTTTGTTATTTTGTGTATATTTTGTGTTATGTTTTTAACCGATTTCGAAAAAGGAAGACGTTCACAAATTGACTGTATTTGTATGTGTAACGTTTCTCATGTGGTTCCGTTTAAATTGAATTAAGATGTGGCGGGTTATTTTTAGAGCTTTTCATAATAATTGTACCTTTTAACGTATTTTGTTTGATGTGTAGTTTTTTTTTATTAAACTGTTAATTATCACTGGTAGATTGTTAATTTTTATAAAAATATATACATGTATTAAAGAAAATATTTGTAATTTGTTCTCCATTCAGATATTACATATATTTAAAGTAATTTAATAATTAAGTGAGTAAGCGTTAAAAAAGAATGAAAATGTATTCTTTATTAATTTAAAAACAACAGTCGTGTGACTTTGGTTCCAGTGCAATGGCAATAACATGAAATTATATTATTTTTTTTGAGTATATTCACAAAATTATAAAAATTCCATGTTATATATATTCTTAATCTTTAAGTATCGTACTGTTTTGTACTATCATCTAAAATGAACAATAATTCAATCTATTTAAAAAAACTATTTCAAATACAATTGCATAATCTAAACTAATATTATTTCTAAGATTTTGATCCATCAACCCATGACTGAACAAGGAATTCAATTTGTATTTAAAGTGGCCGTTGATACTGTTAAAGCTTATGTATTATGTATGGCTGCGACCAGTTAAGACTTTAAGTCATGAACATCACTTCCTTTATCACTTCCCACATTTTAAAAAAGGAAATGTAAAATCAATTATTTACATACGCACAGATTGTTGCATAATTTTACAAAGAATTTATTATTTAATTCATAATTTATTTGAAAATGGAACGGGTTTATGTCAAATTATAAATATTTATTTCTGTTTTTGATATATATTTAGTTTATAGTTTGCAATGATTTTGTGCACTTTACTTAATAAAGAACAATAAAACATTTTGTATTAATAAACTTAGTTATTGTAACTTGCGTCAAAAATATTTCAAGATGAGGGCATTAAGTTCAACCAATATAATGCTTAATATCGAATGAAAAATTATGAATCATTCTCGAAATTTATGCAGACATTCTAATTAAAAAATACTATAGGTTAATAACAATAAATTAGTTATTTATATTTTATATAAAAATAAAGATTATATCTTAAAACTCTCTGTAAAAAATAGCATACAAAGCGCGAAACTCAAAAAAAATCCCACTCAATAAGTATCAAGACTACATAATCTGGGTGCTCTATGTTTTTTGGCACGCCCGCCAAGCTTTAGTTTATGTGAAGCAAACAGACTTGTATCTACTGACTGTAAAGATAATAAGCTTTCTAACTTTTAATATATAAAAGAGAGCGTCCGACTTTAAAGGCGTAGGTCGTGAGTTCGATTTCCATTTGAGGGAATATGTTAATTATTTTCATTATTACCCTTTGGTAACAAAGTGTGTTTGTTTCGTTACCGAATGGTAGTATCTCCAATTTGAGTCGGAAGTAGAGAGCGGAGGGTTATGACACTAGGTTATCTCTGCCTGTATCTCTAAGCGCACGCTAGGAGCTTGAAGTTGCTTTAAAAATCTTCAATATTAATTCTTTTTAAATATAAGTGCTCTGAGCTTCATATTCTTTTAATTTAAAGATTTTTTTCTATAGATACAGTAGATACTAGGTTCGATTCCACTGGGTTAAATATACCTATTACATATGATATAAAATATCTTCTTGATTTAAATGTACCTATGTTTTAAACGTTTTGAAAGCATCACTTCAAATAAAACGCACTAAAATGTAAAAATATTACGAATAACTCAAAAACTACTGGTTAGATCTTAACTCAATTTAAATTAGACCACATCAGAAGCAATAACTATCATATAAAAAAAGAATCATCAATATTGATTGACCCACTAAAAAATTATGCAAATAATACATAAAAAACGATCGAATTGAGTACTTCCTTATTTTAACATTGGTTAAAAAAGCAAGAAATACGTGAAAATAAAGGAAAAATCTAGTACATTTTTCACGTGCCTGGCGATAGTAATGTACTATGTATATTTACAACAGTTAACATTTCTACGTCTATTGTCCTTTTTCCTGCAACGTGTTAAATTATTATCTAAACAAAGCATTGTTCTAGTGCTAGTGTTTTTGAAATAGATTTTCATAACCATCATAGTGTCGTTTTAATACTCTATGTTAAAAAGGCGGAGAGATTCTTTAGTAATTATTTAAAATATAAGTGACATGTCACTACCAGAAACTTCCAGAAGAACTTTCCAGAAAAGATAAATGGCATATAAACCAAGTTAGATTACATACACATACATGCATAGCTTCACGCTGTATTCCGCATATAGCAGGGTAGGCTGAGGGAACCTAGTGTTTAGACACTCCGCTTCCCATTTTCCGCCGAATTAAGGCATTGCGTGCTGAGTGGCGGAACTCAACGCCGCGCTTTGCTTTGTTACTAAGCTCAGGATATGAAAGAATCCATTTCCCGGAGTGGGAATAGAACCCACAACCTGTCGCGTTTGCAGTCTCACGCTTGTGCCTCTGCGCCACGACAGGCGTTAGCCAGACAGGTAATCGCCGTGTCTAATTTTCGAGAGGTACATGGAAAACAGAGTGTCTTGACACTTAACGTGTAGTGTAGAAAAAGTGTAGTGTCTCATAGGTTCTCTGTGGAAATAGCGAGAAGCTTTTTTGAACATATTTAATTAAGTACCTACATAAATATAACGCCTGTCGTGGCGCAGAGGCACAAGCGTGCGTCTGTAAACGCGATAGGTTGTAGGTTCGATTCCCACTCCAGGAAATGTTAGTCTTTTCATTTCCTGGGTTTGGTAACAAAGCAAAGTGCGGCGTTGAGTGCCGCCTCTCAGCACGTAATGCCTCAATTCGGCGGAAAGTGGGGAACAGAATTGTTGTAAGAGAACGGAGTGTCTTAACATTAGGTTCTCAGGTTCCCTCTACCTACCCTGCTATATGCGGGATACAGCGTGAAGTTAAAAAATAAATAAATAAAACCCCATGTGTAAATCCAGTTTTACAGTACAGAATATAGGATGGTAACAGTACTAGGTCGTATGGAGCCGTTTGTTACATTTCAAACGATAAACGATCGAGATTTCCTAAGAGCATTTTAATTGGATGAATAATTCTTACATGGTATACGTATTACTATTGCAAGCAAATTAAATGGTGATTCTATATATTATGTATTGCTGTTGGTGCAAATGTGGTCTAAGATAAAGTATTAAATACATACATACATCGCTTCACGCTGTATCACGCATAAAACAGGGTAGGCAGAGGGAACCTAGTGTTAAGACACTCGGTTTCATACTTTCCGCCGAATTGAGGCATTGCGTGCTGAGTGGCGGAACTCAACGCTGCGATTTGCCTGGTTACCAAACCAAGGAAATGAAAAATTCCATTTCCTGGAGTGGGAATCGAACCCACAACCTGTAGTGCTTACAGTCGTACGCTTGTGCCTCTGCGCGACGACAACAATAAGATTTTAAATTTCTTCACTTACTATGAACTCTCTCAGGAATTACTGATCTATACTTAGATATAATTGTAAACAAATTGTGTCTGTCGTCAGAGAAACCCATAAAAACTATTTTTTTTTACATAAAGTGTACAAAAAAAATTAAGATTTTAGCAAAAAAAAACTGGACTTCAAATAAAGTGCACTGAAAAATTAAAATTATAACGAATAACTCACTAATTCGATATATAATATTAAAAAAAATCAACAAAATTGATAACTTATTTTCTTTTTATTTTCTCACTGTATCCCACACATAGCAGGTTAGGCAGAGGTATCCTAAGAGCCTAGTGTTAAGACACTCCGTTCTATTAAGATATCCGTTCACCACTTTCCGCCGAATTGAGGCATTGTGTGCTGAGTATCGAAACTCAACGCTGCGCTTTGCCTTATTACCAGAGCGAATGAAACTAATAAATACTAACTATTATTATAAATATTTAATATTTTCATTTCCTAGAGTGGGAATCGAATCTACAACCTATCGCATTTACAGTCGCATGCGTTTTTACCCTACTACTGGCATACCATAACAGATAACCAATATACAAACATCATAATCGAATCAGAGAAAATTATAAAAAATCACTACTTTCTCTCTATAAAGCTTAAACAAACGAAAATACAGTTCGTAATAATATTAGTTAACGTTTGATTTCCTAGTACCGACTTAAAATGTATTGCAGTATTGTCGACGTTGGTCCCGATTTGTACTGCTTATATAGGAAAAATGTTTCCCACGGAACAACTTTGACTTACCAACTTTGTATTTTATAGCGATCCCGTTATAAGAATTTATAGTTTAGAAGAAGGATATACGCTATAAAAATGTATTAAGATTTTTTTTATTTTAAACGCTGTAAACGCGACAGGTTGTGGGTTCGATTCCCACTCCAGGAAATGGAATTTTTCATTTCCTGGCTTTGGTAACAAGGAAAAGCGCGGCGTTGAGTTCCGCCACTCAAACGCAATTCAGTGGAAAGTGGGGAACGGAGTGTCTTAACACTAGGTTCCCTCTGCCTACCCTGCTATATGCGGGATACAGCGTGCAGCTATTATGTATGTATGTAAGAATTTGTAAAAAATACGTGATGTATCATTGACAAAGCAAAGCGCGGCGTTGAGTTCCAACGCTCAGCATGGAAAGCCCTAATTTGGCGGAAAGTGGGGAAAGGTATTGAACGGAGTGTCTTAACACTAGGGTCTCAGGTTCCCTCTGTCCCTCAATGCAATGTCTCGAATTCTGGCGAAAATCGGTGAACGAAGTGTCTCGACACTAGGCTCTCTCTGACTACCTTGCTATGCTGGCATATTGACGCAATGACAAGCGCTCGTTGTGGGTTCGATTGCCACTTGAGAATGGTTATATTGAAATTATTTTTAATTAATTTTATCCTTCTAATAGTATTACTCGTGACAGAAACGCGCTAGGTTCTCTTAATCTATCCTGCTATATACGGGATATGAAAAAAACATTATAGATACATTTTGTAATAACGTAAAAAAAAATATATTCATGTATATTTTTTTCTTGCACAGCAAAGTAGGCAGAGAGAACTTAGTGTCAAGAAATTTCGTTCTTCACTTTCCGCCTAAATTCGAGGCATTGCGTGTTGAAAGGCAGAACTTAACGCCTTGCTTTGTGTTAACTAGAGCGGTAAAGTATTATTTTATTCTTACTATTTTTTAACATTTCCATTATTTAAAACTGAGTTTATAAGACTCATAGAACTAAGTGTATTCCTCCTCCAATTTTATATTTAGTTGCTCATAATAAAATATAATTCAAGATCTGTATTTATGTTTCTAGTTTTCCAATATTTACTTTAACGAAAACGAAGAAAACCAACTTAAAAGAAAATGCTATAAAGTTATTTTTATTACGAATAACTCGAAAACTAATTGTCTAATCTTAACTAAATATAAATAGGGCTACATCAGAAACTAGCAATCATATAAAAAAGAATTATCAAAATTGATACACCAAGCAATAAATTATGCGGTAACAAATAAAAAAATACAGTCAAATTGAAAACCTCCTTATTTTTAAGTTGGTAAAAGAATAACATATTTATAATATGGATTATTTAATCATAAAACGAGATTAGGTCATCTATTTACCATACATAGCTAGAATTCAACTATAATATATAAGTCCACTATGATTAGTACATAAACATAAAATTAAACTAATACCGACTGGTTATTGCGGTAAAGTAGCGACTATTAACCTCTAATAAATAATCCTAGTATAGTACTCCAATATAAATATGATATATATTTATATATGAGTTGGAAACCACAAAATTTGGTAAAATAATTATAGAAAATTGGTAAAAAGAAAGCATTTTTTTTATATATGTACATATATATTTTTTTCATGTTTTGGTCAAATTAGGGAGTATAAGTCAATTCGTTATTCATCTTTCTTTTTCTTTGGATATATTGGATAATTAAATTTTCCGGGGAATGCGTACTATTTTTTTTATAGCTTCACAATGTATGCTGCACATAACAGGGTTGGCAGGGAACCCAAGAATTCACTATCAAGACAAAAAAAAAATCCGTTCCCTACTTCCCGCTGAATTGAGTAGGGAACAAATGTTTATTTTACATATATACGAGCATATATACTCGTACATACATAGCTTCACGCTGTATCCCGCATATAGCAGGATAGGCAGAGGGAATCAGAGAACCTAGTGTTAAGACACTCCGTTCTATTTTAACATTTCCGTTTCCCACGAATTTTCTTTTGCCTTATACTCATATACAATTACTAAGAAGCGAGTTGCAGAAGTCATTGTCGAAGTTTGCTTACAAAAATTGATGCAACTTTTCCAAATTTATCAACAGTCTATATATATTTTATTAAAAATAGTATTTTATTCCGAACTACATTTTTATATCAGTGACTGCGCCAGGCTTATTGAAATGTATGTAAATTCGTGCATAAACTATGCTAGTTCTTACATTAATGCGCGGGCGCATTAAACTTAAGTTCTTTTTAATAAAATTGTACTTAACGTAAAATAGTTAACAAATATGAATTAGTAGTTGCATAAAAAATTATAGGATTGATAGAGCGTACAGTGTCGACATATTCGGTTTTTTTTGGCTCTATATTTACTTTATTGGCGGAACTGATTAATTATAAAACACCATAGCATGTTAAGATTAATCTATAATAATAAGATTAAAAAAAAACAATAAAACCATTTACTACTTATTTTTTCACTCCAGGAAATGGAATTTATCATTTCCTGGGTTTGGTAACAAGGCAAAGCGCGGCGTTAAGTCCACGCAGCACGCAATGCCTCAATTCCGCGGAAAGTGGGGAACGAAGTGTCTTAGCACTACGTTCTCTCTTATTACCCTGCTATATGCGGGATATACCATGAAGCTATGTATGTATGTATATTTATTTTTATGCTATAATTTTGAATTACGGATATATTTAATAAAATCTCCTATGATTTCAACCCACAACCACCATCATCCAAACAATTCCCAACTATACATATGGGCATAATATTTACTTCTTGTTTTTTTTTTTTAACTTCACTCTGTATCCCGCATATAGCAGGGTAGGCAGAGGGAACCAGAGAACCTAGTGTTAAGACACTCCATTCTTTTTCAACAATTCCGTTCCCCACTTTCCGCCGAATTGAGGCAATAAAATTTACTTAAAAACTTATATATATTTTATATATTTTTCAATAACTCTCAACCTTACCAAGTGACAATGGATACAGTCAACATGATAATACATGCTTCGTACGTACAAAACAACGTATCGCCTTTAAAATTGCATAACGTAAGTGAACGCCGCTCCTTTTATTGTTAAATCTATACTTGAATATATAGTGGTAGTTTTTTCTTCATCTATTATTTATAACGGTACTTAAAACACGACATTGTGGCGTAAGCGTTATCTATATATAAATACGTGAAGCAAAAACTTTGGAACCATTTTTTACGAAAATTACGCGAAGGTAGGAGCATGAAACTTAGCACACTTATAGTTTATATAGCGAAGGAGTGCAGAATGATAATATTTTTTTAAATAATGCATAAAAAGTATATTAAATTAGTAAAATAAACGTTACGCACACTACACGTACGCACACTACATCCATGTTTATATAAAGTGACACATACATTACACTAGAAGACAACGCGTTGTTAACGCGTCAACGGGGACACTAGTCTATATATAAATACGTGAAGCAAAAACTTTGGAACCCTTTTTACGAAAATTATGCGGACGGAGGAATATGATACTAGGCACACTTACAGTTTATATAGCGAAGGAGTGCAGAATGATATTTTTTTGAAAGAATGCTTAAAAAATATATTAAATTAGTAAAAAAAATGTTGCACACACTACCATGGTTAGACATCCATGTTTATACAAAGTGACATACGTTGCTAGGTAACGCGTTGTTAACGCGTCAATGGGGATACTAGTATTCTTAAATAAGTAATTTAAATGGTAGTACATTCCTTGTCGTATAAGTATACTGAATATGCAAAAATAACTTCATCTGCTAAGCTTAAGCGCGGCGTTGAGTTCCGCTTAACACCCAATGTCTTGAATTTGGACAGAGAGTGGAGAGCAGTGTCTAATCACTATGTTTTCTCTATATAGCTTGTTGTAAGAGAAAAGTTAATAATGATAAAGGAACTTTTCTAGCACGGCTTAGAGGCAGGAAGTTCTTCTTAAAAGAAAACGGAAATAAAAATATGTATGTGCTTCATTTTATATACCACAATACTTGCATATATGAATGATAATTTATATATTAATCATTGTATGTGTTATATTTTAATAATTCTTTTTTATTCAAATAAAAGTTTCACGCTTAATCCCGCATAGTCAGGGTAAACCTAGTGTCAAAACACTCCGGTGGCCACTTTCCACCTGACTGCGAGACATTGTATTAAGTGGCGGAACTCAACGCCGCGCTTTACTTTTTATTTCATTAAGTCATTTTTAATTCATAAAAGCTTAAATCATATTGTACTATGAAGTAAATACTTATCGTTATACGATAGCCAAATTTAACAATATACGCCTGTCGTGGCGCAGAGGCACAAGCGTACAACTGTAAACGCGACAGGTTGTGGGTTCGATTCCCACTCCAGGAAATAAAGTTTAGTATTTTCATTTCCTGGGTTTGGTAACAAGGCAAAGCGCGCCGTTGAGTCACGCCACTCAACACGCAATGCCTCAATTCGGCGGAAAGTGGGGAACGGAGTGTCTTAACACTAGGTTCCCTCTGCCTACCCTGCTATATGCGGGATACAGCGTGAAGCTAAGAAAGAAAGAACAATATATTTATAAATAGCCTATGTGTTTTTGTAATGTGTACTATCCTCAGGGATATTAGCATTTATAATATTAGTAGAACTCTTTGTATAATAATCTATAATAGTACTTTTAATAAGAAAAGTAAGTAATGAAGCGTATTACTATAGCAAATAAACAAAATAACAAGATAATATTTATTCAATATTACGTGAACGTTCATTTAACGTAATAACTAACATATATCACGCAGTTTCACGCTTTTTCGCTATGCGAATAGCGGGAGATACAACTTAGTGTGAAAACACTCCGTTTTCCAATTTCTAATACCAAAGATGGATGTTCTCAATTCGACTGTATTTTTTTAAGTGTATTTCCGCCTAACCTTTTACTGGGTGAATCAATTTTGATGAATCTTTCTTATATGATAGCTACTGCTTCTGACGTGGTCTTATATAAATTTTGTTAACATCTGGTGAGTAGTTTTCGAGTTATTAGTAATTTTTTTTCTTTTTTTTTTTAACTTCATGCTGTATCCCGCATATAGCAGGGTAGGCAGAGGGAACCAGAGAACCTAGTGTTACGACACTCCATTCTCTTTCAACAATTCTGTTCCCCACTATTATTATTATTAGTAATAATTTTACTTTTTAATTCGTTTTATTTGTAGCCGGTTTTCTTTCTTTGTTAAGATCTGAATTATTTACTATTACGATATTGTGTCAATTCTTTACAGTCAATCTTCTACTTATTGATTTTTGAATTTGAATCAATAAAAAGTCTAAAAAGCTTAAATGTTATAAAAAAACTGATATATCATCTGAAATCATCTATAACAAAGTAAATTAGTGCAACCAAAATAAACCTTACCTAGATCTAAATCCATAAAAAGCAAGAAAGAAAACAAAGTGTTTTTTCTCTCTACCACTGTGAAAGGCAAGTGAAGCGTAAAGCATTATCTTTATCAAATTTGAACTAAGACAAAGTAGTCTATTATATATTACTAAAAAAATAACCTCTTTTCATGAAAATTAAGCAGAGAGAGTTTTTGAAATTTGGTATAGATTACCCGTATCACCTGTATTTTTTTTATTTTGGTTAGAGATGAATTGAACTATTAAAATAAAAATTGTACGCACTTAAAAGACGCCGGTATATTTTTTTGCCACTTATCATATATTTTAGTATAACATGACATTACATTGCTATGGATACGCCTATTTTGCGAGTGAACCAGGTAAAAACTTTTTACAAGTATTTCTTTTAAATAAATTCTACTTATTACCGATTTCAAAGGATGAGGATATCAATATGACTGTATTTATTTATGTGTGTAACCGCATAACTTTACTGGGTATTATTTAATTTGTCTAGTTTTTGAGTTATTCGTAATATTGTTACTTTTTAATGCATTTTCTTTTATTCATTCAATATTAGCTACTTGTGTCTAATTAAAAATATTACAAACAACAAGGCCGCTTAAAATCACCTAATTAATATAGGACCTAGATAGCAATACATGTACTTGTAATTGATCTTTGTTATTTTGTTTGTCTATCTATCAACGATCAGCCTAATAAAATGCAAATTGACACAAATAGAATCGTTACGTTCATTTAGTATTGATTAAAGCCCGAAAACCGACAGTTTTATCATTGAAATTAAAAAATAAATAAATATAAAGTAAAATTATTACGAATAACCCGAAAACTACTTGTCAGATCTTAGTTAAGTTTAAATGGGACTACATTAGAAACAATAGCTGTCATATATAATCAAAATTAAAATCAAATAATTTTATTCAAAGTAAGAATTTACAAATTGAACGTCAATAATTTACCACCAGTTCACTAAATTTAATGCCTCAGACCTGAGAAGAACCGGCGCAAGAAACTCAGCGGGACTTTTTTTTTCCTCAGTCAATACTTTACAAATATTTATTAGTGACAATGATACCTTTGAAATAGACTGGAGCGAGCATTTAATTCCAAAGGCGTATTATCATTTATAAAATCATTATTTAAGAATAACCTTTAACGCACAAACGTCTTTTCACAACTTTTTTAAATTGTGATATAGAACATTTTTGGACGTTTTCTGGAATCCTATTGTAAAAATAATCATAAAGAAATTGGTTCCTCCAGTGAAAAGTTATGCAGTAACAGACAAAAAATATACAGGCTAATATTGCGAACTTATTTTTTTTAAAAGTTATTAAAAAAATTGTTATAATAGAATTATTATGAATGTTAACAAGTATTACTTAAATTATTCTAACCAAATTTTCTAATTGTTACTGGAGTAATTCCACTATTACTCCAGTAACAATTAGAAAATTTGGTAGAGCAATTTCAATAAGTAATAATATCCGATATTTTTTATTATATTATGAATAATGATTTCTTTGAAGTAAAGAATTAAATTAAAATTGAATACAGTCATCAAAAGATATTTTATCGACGAATAATTCAATTACAATTTAATAATCGAAAGATATTTTTTCCTATTAATATTATAAAGTTTGTGAGAATTAATTTGTTACTCTTTCACGCAGAAATTACTAAACTGGTCTATATAAAATTTTACAGTAATATATATTTACACTTTTTTTAACTTCACACTTCTCCCGCATATAGCAGGGTAGGCAGAGGGAGCCTGAGAACCTAGTGTTAAGACACTCCATAATTTTTACATCGGAAAGCTAAGTACATGACGATAAGTAGGTATGTATTATTTATAAATTTAAGAATTCCTTTCCATTCTTTTTTTAATTATTTTAAATTACTTGCCAAGTTTAAATTCTCACAACCGAAACGATAATGATATAGAGTAAAAAATAGCAAAAATATATATAGATATACAAATTTTAATATTTAATAATTGGCTGTATATTTCACAAACAAGTAAATTGAATTAATTAATAATGAACATTAAAAAAAAACAACTTCAAATAAAATATACTGAAAAGTAACATTATTACGAATTACTCAAAAACTACTCGTCAGATCTTAACAAAATTTAAATAGGACCACATTAGAAGCAATACCTATCATATAAAAATATCAGCTAGTAAAAATTTATGCGATAACACATACATACTTAGCTTCACGCTGTATCCCGCATATAGCAGGGTAGGCAGAGGGAACCTAATGTTAAGACATTCCATTCCCCACTTGCGGTAAGATACTTAAAAAAATACAGTTTACTTGAGAGTCTCCGCCTTTTTTGAAGTCGGTAAAAATATATAAAAGTGGGTACAAAGTAGGTTTATACGTTAACATTACTACCAAGTTCTAATTAGTAGAGAAAGTTCAATCAATGATTGTAAAGTTCTAACCTCAAATACTCACGACCTTATTTCTTTATTTAACAAATTAAATATAATATAAAATAAAATATATATTTTAAATTTATATTTATATTTGAAAAATATAATAAATTGTAATAATTATAATGAATCATAATAACGCGTTATGTCGACATTTTTACAGCTAATAACTTAGTGTTCATTCACTAGAATTGCTTAATTCTTCAAAATATAATTTTACCATGAAATATTATAAAATTATATAAAATTTATAATATAAGAGTTCGTATAATTATAAAAAATATAAATATAAAAAGATAAGAAGGAATATTATAATAGTTATGAATATAACTTGTAATAAATTTAAAAGCTTCTTGCAAAAGCTTAATAACCGCTAAAGTTTAATATTTGTAATTTTTTCTTTCTATATATTATTATTGCAATTTAGTAAGTAATTCTAAAATCTAAATTATATATTTAGATAAAAAATACTATAGACATAAGAAATCCTGCTAAATATTTGCAAATCGGTCTAATATATATATATTTTACTTATTTTCATAAGAACTTATACTATTATTAAGTATTAACTAAATAAATTATTAAGAAAAGATTATTCCTACAAACTTTCTAATGTCAAACTTGTCAAAAAAAGTTAAGGATTCAAGCCAAGTTTATTATAACAAATTATTTTCACATATCCCGTTTTAAATATAGGCAACGTGACATCATTCGTATGTATTTCTTTACTATGTTGATAATAATGACAAATTTATATTTTTGGATACCTATTTGAGATCCCGCGTCAGGTGGTGTACATATTTAGGCACATACTAACAGGCGTGAAATTAATAATTTTAATATATTTTCTATTAATAAATAATCATTTCCAAGTTTTAAATTAAATAATAATTATTATTATTTATATATATACTTAAATAGTTATTAAAAACGAAAGCTAATAAATTTATTGATGTAAGTTATCTTTTCGCGCTAAAGCGTTAATAAAAACTTTTCTAACATCATAACGCTCATAATAAAAATAATCATAAATTATAATACAGATTACAAAATCGTTATTTATTATTAACTTTTTTTTACTACTTGTTTAAAAAAAACACTGAACTAACCTTAGCCTCCATAAAGTCCGAACACAGAACCAAAAAAAAAAAACCTTATAGTCTATGCTTTTACATTTCCAAAACCAATATGGCGGTGCGCGCGAAAATATTGAACACTAATTACGTAATTGCATTTTTTTTAATTCACTTTGAATTTTACACAAATTTTTATCACTTATTTTATAATTAGAGAGAGAAGGAGTGTTTTTATTGTAAACGGAGGGTTTTTATGAACGCCGGTGCGTTGGCATTGTAGCGCACAGGCACTTTCAACACATTATGATCTAACACTGGCGGACTCTCGATTGCAGAACACACTTATTCTAAGTCAACTTACATTCGTTCATATTTGCCTGCGGGGCGTAGGGCTGTACTAGGACAGCAATCACTTCCTTTTACTTGGATATTAGAAAAAAATGTAATTATTTATTCAATATTGCTGTTTAGTAAGTAAAATTTTAGTTTTTTTGCGTTGTTATGTCTTAGATGGTATAAAGAAGATAGTAAAATAGATTTTTTGTAGAAAAATCATGAATTATAATATTTATTACATTAAATTTTTTATTACTTATTTAAGTCCTAGAATAGTATTTATGGTTTATTTTTTTTAAATGCACTGTAAATATGATTGTTATAACTTTTTAATAGAAAAAAAAAACAGTGGCTTCCGCTGGACATCTTTCTAGAGAATAACATGTTAATAAATTTACATATTTATTAATATCTATGAATATTTTAATACTGTTTAAATAATAATTAATAAGAAATATTTTATTGATTTAGTTAGTACTTTATATTCATTATGTATTTTAGTATGTAAGCGTTTTACGTATTTAACAGATTCAACAGAATTCATTTTCATTTTTTACCATAAATTAATTTGATGAATTTGATCTTTAACGAATACCAACAGATTTAGTGTCAAATTTCTCCTTTCTCTACCTTAACAATCTATTAGCTGTAATCTTCGGGCAATAGAATCTATAATTAATTATTCTATATTTTTAAGGAAACTTAAGAAGACGCTTAAAAGATGCTTCAAGTGCGTTGTTAGTATCATTAATATAATTTAATAATATGAAAATAATAAACCTTATAAAATATAGTTAAACTCATATATTGTTATTGATATATAAAAGTCAAAGAAACAGTCGCGTTGAACGATACAATACGATGAACGATGGTTGAAAATTCGATTCCTGCTTTAGCATTTAAAATGTTATACCAAAAAATGAGATGCTATGTTCCGAAACACAACACCCAATGTCTCTAAAGTTAGAAGAAAATAGAGAAAGAAGTGTTTTAACATTATGTTAACTTAGAAATATCAAATCTGATGCTGAGTTCCACGTTTCCACACACTATATCTCTATAATTATTATAAAGTAAAAAAAAAACGGAGTGTCTTAACACTTAGCTCAATTTAACAACAATAACTCATGATGACAGAGATATATAATAAATTATTTTAAGTTACCGGAGGGTAGGGAAAAGAGTGTTTAAACACTATTCTAACTTAATAACAACTCCACTCATAGGCACAGATACGTAATTTAAAAAAAAAATATATAAAAAAAAAACTTGATAAGCAACCCTAGTTTTGGCGTAGTACAAGAAACGTCTTGCATATAATAATATGTTTTAGCCTATATCGAACGTTTACAGGCATCGGGAAGGAATGGCCAGCGCTAAGCTCTTGCGATGTTATTTTTAAAGTATACTTTCTTTCATACTTTGTTATATAACTTAAAAATAAAAATTTCAAAAAAAATAATATTAAATTTAAAAATAAATATAATATAATACATATATTATAATAATTTTATATATTTTTTTATTATTTTTGAAAAAAATGTTTTTTTTTGTAATTTAAATTAACGTAACTTAAAATAAACTCATAAATATAATATTTAATAGAATTAAATATTTGAAACAAAACGAAAAATAATTAAAATACAAAAAAAAAACTTAAATAATTTTTCCAAATATTATTATTAATAATAATTAAAAAAAATAACCAAATAATATAAAAAACGAACATCACTACGTTATTCCGATGCAAGACGCAACACTATTAGTTGTATGCATCGTGCATTGGCCTGTACTGCCGTATTCCTTCTTACACTAAAAAGAACTTAACTTCCTAATCAAGAAAAACCAAAACAAACTTTATTTATCTGTCATAAAGTATATATTTCATTAACAAAATAACAGTTTTTATTATTAATATGATAAATAGTTTTTTCGTAGCTAGTTCTTATACTTATTTCACTATGAATTTTAGATATAGGTATATCTTTTTATGTATAGAAAGAATCGCTTGTCTGTACGCGTGGGTTTCTAGGCCGGTAGAAATCTGGCATAGCGGTATAATTAGGATGGACTAAGTTTGTGAAAGGGTTTGCGACTGGTTGTGAGTTCGATTCCCGGTCCAGGAAATGAAAATATTAAACAATATTTAGTATTTTCATTTCCTCGTTCTGGTAATAAAGCAAAGAATGGCGTAGAATTTCGTCACTTAGCACGTAATGCCTCAATTCGGTGGAAAGTGGGGAACGGAAATGTTAAGAGAACGGAGTGTCTTAATACTTAGTTCTCTGGTTCCCTCTGCCTACCCTGCTATGTGCGGGATATAGCGTAAGAGGTTATCATAATTATGGGAATCGAACCCATACATTAAATGCGATCCCGTGTTAGACTGATGAATTTTAATATTTCTTAGCGATTTATTAAAACGAGGGCTATCAATTCGATTATTTTTTATATGTGATACCGCGTAATTTTTTACTGAGTGAACCATTTATTTTATTCATTCAATCATTTAGTGATTTTTTTACTGAGAGATGTGGTCCAATTTAAATTTAAGATATGAGCTGAGTTATTCGTAATGAATTTTATTTATTTTGAAGAGAACATTTTATTTGAAGTCTATTGGTTTTTGTTAAAATAATAATTATTAAATTATATACATATATAGTTTCACGCTGTATCCCGCATATACCAGGGTAGGCAGAGGGAACCTAGTGTTAAGACACTCCGTTTACCTTTTATATTATTTAGAATTATAGTGTAACAAAAATAATTTGTAGTACGGCATAAATCAGCTAAATATATAGTCATTTTAATAAGTATGTAATTATAATGTTAATATAACTTGTAATTTTACATAAAGTAGAGAAAGAAATCACATGCCATTAAATTCTAGAACGAAATGAGTCACTTTGCAATTAACGCATGATTCTATTCCTATCTAAATAGAAGAACCTAAACAAATTCGGATAGAAAAAACGGAGTGTCTTGACACTAGATTCTCTCTGACTATTTTGCTATGCGGGATAAAGCGAAGCTGCCTACTGCCATTCTAAGTGGGTCCTAGATTTTACTCAGAAGAAGGACAATAGTTTTCACGTAGGTTTACTTCACGCTTCATTTTACTAACGACGCCGAAACCTGTCAAATAGTGAAAGTTTAATTAAAAACTTTCTAATCGCTTTCCTTTATACGCACGCAGTTACTTATTTTAAATATATGTAAAATACAAGTATATATTAAATATATTTTTCAGATTTATGCCATTTCCTGTCTAGTTCGGTAGGTAGCGAGAACCCAGTGTCAAGGCACTTTCCGTACGGGCCCCGCTTTCCGTCCAAATTCGAGTCATTGCGGCTTGAATGGCGTAATTTAACGCCGCGCTTTTACTAACTAGAGCAGGCTCTTCCTGTGAAGGGACGGGATTAGAATACAATTCCCCTCCGCCACTGGGTAGCGTCCCGTAAGAGGCGGGTATCCAGTTAGGTGGTAGTAGGTTCGTCCTCCGTCTGGCTCGCGACTACTATAGTGTCAAAGATGAACCGCAAAATATCTAATGATGTATTCCGGTTTGATGGCATGTAAGCCAGGTATTTTCCCTTTACCACCCACCATTTCCCCAAAAAGTGGTGATTCCGTTAGCGGACTGTTACATTGTCCTAGGGATATATAGGGATTTCGGAAAATTTTCTCATAGGTACTTTTCAAATCTACATGACAAACTTCAATTTTCTATCTCAAGTAGATTAGACTATGCGTATTCTGCAATTTAGTGACTAACGGAACAGTTGTTTTCTCCAAAGAAAGTTTGGTACGACTAAAATACTTTAAATACCACCACTCAAAACAAAATATCTAAAAAAATAGGGCGGAAAACCGTTATCAGAGAGTCTTGACACTAATCTTTCTCTGACTCTCCTCCTTCTATATAGAAAAAGCTTGAAAAAGAATTATATTTATTCTTTAAGATATTCTTAAGTACGTAGTCTTATATTTAAAAAAAAGCAAATGAACTACTAAGTAGCGAGGTCCTATGAGAAGCATTAGAGGGAAAGTATCCTATTTTAAGTGGATAAGATACAAGAAACGTCGTCTTTAAAAACAGTAAATTATATGAAAATTGAAAGAAGATTACGAGAATAAATTAAAAAGAACTGGGAACTTTTCCGAATTTCAAGTTTACCTTAATAAACAAATCTTGTAAGGCAAAGCGCAGCGCTAAGTTCCGCCACTCATTTTCAGGTGGAAACTGGAAAACGGAGTGTTTTATTTTCTCTTATCTTATCTTATCTTACATTAAGTGAGAAAAGCATGAAACTGTAAAACAACCTAATTGTTATGTGAGTTTTATTTTATTTTCTTTATTAAAGTCCACGCATATTCCGAAAGATAGCCGGAAGATGCTAGATGAGGGCTAGGGTAGCCCTCATCTAGCATCTTCCGGCTATCTTTCGGAATATGCGATATGCAATGCATGCAATGCATGGACCAATAATACTAAAGATCCTTGGAAGAGGCCCAGCGATGGAAGTCATACGGTGTTAAGGCACTCTGTTCACAATTTTTCGCTCACTTTTGATAGCTAAGTAGTCAAATCCAAAGCCATGATTGGATTTATCATAGCGGTAAAATTGAAATAATTTAAATATCTCCTGGATGAAGATCGAATGTACAATTTTTGCTTGCAGACGCTGTCCACTGTACAGTGATGATCTTAAAGTTCTATTATAATATTAAAGTTATTGTAAGTTATATATAATTATAGTAATCTCAACAAAATGACGGATTTGATATTTAACCGATTAAAAAAAGGAGGAGATACTCAATTCGACTGTATTTTTTTATGTGTGTTACCGCGTAACTTTTTACTGAGTAAACCAATTTTGATGACATTTTTATATCGTATGCTAGTTAGTATTTCTGATATGGTCCCATTTAATTACAGTTAAGATTTGGTGAGTATTTTTTGATTCATATTAATTTTATTTACTTTTTAGTGCATTTCATTTGAAGTCAGTTCCCTTTTATTGTTGAAATATTAAATATATTATTCTACAATTCATTCAATATGGGTATCAAATGAAAAGGTTTAACTTGCACGTAATAAAAAAAAAACAAAAAGTTTTTTTTAATAATTATTATTTATAATTTAAACATCTACAGTAACAGTTATTTTATAATACTCGTATATCAGTAAATTAAATATCCAATGGTTCAATAGTTTAAGGTGTACCGTGAAACCGAAGCTCACGTCGACTCGATCAACACAAATGCATGCAAAACATCATCATAATGTAATAAGACGCATTTTTCTTTCACAAAAACGTATGCTCTTAATGGTGTTAGAAAATTGATGCGAGTTCAATAGAGGTCTCGTCTGGATGATACTCTACCACGTATTTTTTTATTTATATATTTTTTTTTTAACTTCACGCTGTATCCCGCATATAGCGGGGTAGGCAGAGGGAACCAGAGAACCTAGTGTTAAGACCCCATTCTCTTTCAATATTTCCGTTCCCCACTTATTATTCCCCGTTTTATTTATATGTTACAATAAAAAGGAAAGTCTGGAGGAAGGTCAGGTAAAAAGCATAAGAGGTTAGTGACTGTGGACGAGGCGAAAGAGGTATGCAGGGACCGTAGCGTTTAGCGCTCCGTTCTCTCTGACTACCCCGCTAGGGATAAAGCGTGAAGTTAGGTAGGTGGGTATATGGTACAATTTTTTTTTGGCTTCATGCTCTTTCCTGCATAACAGGGTATGAGGATTCTCTCTTCTAGTGTCATAATACTCCGTTTTCTGCTTGCCATTCTAATGGAGAACACTGAGCCTTTAGTTTTATCACAATGAAAAAAATGAAAATAAGTCAAATGTGTTGATCAAGTGGGAATTGAATCTATAATCATCACGCTTACATTCAGGTGCTGGTTTTTTTCATAAAATTTGACAATCAATATCTATTTCTAATATATAACAATTTTTTTTTTATTTTGACATATTGATATTACAATTAACTTTTCATTATTATGACAAATATTTTTAAATTTATTATAAGAAAAAAAATGTTTTCTTAGCTTCAATAGTGCCTTTATTGCACTAATTTTATGATACAGATAAGGATTACACTTTAATACTAAATCACTTTACACAAGAGATATATATATATATTTCGAATTATTATTTATTAATACACGAAGAGAAGTAACTAAGTTACTCCACTTTCCGACGGTATTTTTGTAACCAAATTTCTGTCAAATACAATATTAAAAAAACAATATACTTCTTATTTACATAATAAATTCGAGAAATATATATATTTGAATTATTATTCTCGAATTTATTCTTATATAGCATACTCATAATTTAAAATTATTTTAGTTAATCATTATCATATCCGATATCACATACATTTTAGTCTGAATTTCCTTAGAGGAAAAAAAATTGAATGTAGACATTTAGTGGTTATACTGATTTATTTTTTTTATTTAATTATGGTTAAGCCCAATTTTAAAATAATTTTACTTCCTTCTTCCAGGAAAAAAGAAGGAGGTTCTCAATCGGATTGTATTTTTTTTGTGTGTAAGAAAAGTTTAGTAAGGTAACTTTTTTTTATTATTTATTATTATTTAATAAATTTACAAATTTTATTTTATAACTAATAACACTAGAAAAAACCACTCAGGTTTATCTCGAGTGCCATATTCGTCCTTAAACAGTGCAGTAGTAGTTTTACTGAGTAAACTAATTTTGACGTTTCTTTTTCTATGATAGTTCAATAAAAACAAACAATAAAAACTAAGTCTAGTAATATTTAAGAATATTGTATTCACACCTGATGTGAATATCAAATAATCCTAATAAAAAAGCAACTTCACGCTTTATTCCGCTTAGAAGGATAGTTAGAGAACCGTTTGACGTTATCCGGTGGAATTCGAGACATCCCAATATATTTTTTCTTTTTTTAGCTTTACGGTGTATCTCGCACATAGCAGAGTAGGCAGAGAGAATCTGAGAATCTAATGTTCTATTAAAGTCACTCTGTTCTATTAAAATTTCCGTTTTCCACTTTCTCCACTTTCTGCCGAACTGAAGCATTGCATACTAAGTGGCGGAATTCAACGCCGCGCTTTGCTTTTTTGCCAGAGGTATCTTAATAATAAATTTAAGTATTGCATATTGTTACATATAGAGCACATATCCGCCAGCTACATTATAACTAGCACTAAGTTTTTACCGCGCATTCTTCGCGACCACTCGGACAAGGCATTCCGATGGAGCAAAACAAGTAACTGCCCACGCACCGTCCATTCTACGAGTCTCATTTTTGTAATATTAACGCTAATAGAAATGTGTTTCAGGAGACTTTTTATTAGTATGATAATTATGAGTTTTTTAGATGTAACTATCATTATATGTACTTCTTGCTTCCGTGTTTATCTGAAGTTGTAATTCTAGCAGCTTCAGCAACTTCGTTTTTTCTTTAACTTCACGCTGTATCCCGCATGTAGCGGGATAGCCAGAGGGAACCAGAGAACCTAGTGTTAGGACACTCCATTCTCTTCCAATAATTCCGTTCCCCACTTTCCGCTGAATTAAGGCATTGCGTGTTGAGTGGTGGAAAGTTTACATTTCCTGGAGTGGGAATCGAACCCACAACCTGTCGCGTTTACAGTCGCACGCTTGTGCCTCTGCGCCACGACAGGCGTCTTCGTCGTTTTTTAATATACTCCATTGTCCGCTTACCGTCTGAACTCAAAACATTTCGTGATAGGTGGCGGAACTCAACGCTGCGTTGTATTTTACCAGAGCGGAGAAATGAAGATAATTTAAACATAATTATGACCCTGAGTGGGAATCGAACTCATAACCAACCGTGTTAGATACTGTCCCTGTGGATTAATTCTAAAAAAATCTTTTAGATATATCTGGTCTTCTTTCGTTTGATTTCATTTGAGGGGCAGGCGAAAAGATTCTAATATTTAATTACTCCGTAGTTATATGGCGGAACTCTACGCCGCGTTCTATCTGCGTCGGGTAGTTCAAGAAAATTGCCATTTCCGTATACAAACGTTCCCCGGAATTGCTTTCGAACATATAAACTTGACACAACGATGCATCCATGATAGCATCACATAGAGCCCAAAAGATCTTAGTTTGTGATATCTTGAATAATATCTGTCCTAATGTTCTTTGGTTTACCATCAACCACGTTTAAAAAAAAACTATGTAATGTACTAGCAAATTTAGGATTTCGTCGTTTAATATCTTTCAGTTTTTGAATAAAGTAGAATTTGGAACGTTTTCTTTTAGTCTATTATTATTATATTGTTGTTTGCAGATATTTCTTCAATTTATCTTATTAGTACTTAGAATCGTCGTTATTTAACATTGATTAATATTTTCATATTGCTTAGATATATAATAAATGCTTTTAATAATTGCAATATTGTTAGAAAAGCAATATTAATGAAGATAAATTTTATCTTTCGAAGATTTCAACTAAAATAGTGTTTCTCCACCCTCTAACATCAGACTGGGGCTTATTCTACAATCCATAGGTATAGTACTCAGACTCACATGTGAGTGTTGAGAATATAGGGATATAGTTTATTAACACCCTAACGCTAGGGCCAGAGCGTTACCTAGTATACATATTTGTGTATACGTTTAGTGCCCTTTGCGTTGCACAAACCCTAGCCAGTTAATCAATCGTCGCTCAAACGTGGTATTTAAATACCCTATACTTAGCAAAGATGTCATCCAATAATGGTAGATAATAAAGGATAAGTCGTCATATTGTTTTTACTAGAGCTTCGAGTAAGTAGATTTGTTAAGCAGAAATCATTATCCTAAGAATCATCCAAGATGAAAGTCCTTGGTGTCATAATAAAAAGTATCCGCCATTACGCAGATGGTATTATGTAGTAAAGAGTGATTAAATAAATTTAATATGACCAGTGTATATAAAGTCGTGATGATCAACGAGAACAATATATGTACATATAAAATTTAAAACCGTTTAATGAAAACCCATCAATGTTCCGCTAAAGCTCGTCCATAAATTCCGAACACGCAGGCGGGGCCGATAGAATTTAATACAAAATCCGTTGAAATCCGCCATATTGATATATACATTTTTTCCCCCACCTCCCCCCACCCTACATAATTGAGCGTTGTGAAAACTATCACATTGGTAAATGACGCTCCCCCTTCCTCCTGCAGTTTTCCGACTACCCGCAATCAATAATTTGGCTGGGCAATGACTGCGATGACTTAGGCATGCGCACTACACCCCGCCCGAGTCATCGGCAAAACCTGAACTTGACTTGACGAAAACGAAAGTTAGAGGCGAATGTTTCTATGCCATTCTTGGCATTCGATACGCATGAGGTGCCACCTAACGTAAAGCTAGACAATATTTTGATACGACTTTCTGAGTCAAACTTGTAGATTTGGACACGCCTTCCAGATAATGATAATGACAAAAAATATGTTAACTACGATGAAGATACTTATTTAATACTTAACGGGGAACTTAAATCTAAATTAGATAATGAATTTAAAAATATAGAAAATACTGAAAATATTAAATTTAGCGTAGACGTTATGTAAAATGAAATTGACGCTATACAAGAGTCCCGTGAGAGCAAAAGAGACAGACGTACAGCCAGAGCTTTACCGCTTATGAACAGGATTTTCATAATGGCTGCAAAATTATTGAGCGTGGATGCTATTTGGCTGAAAAAATATAATTTTTATAAACTAAAAAAAGTCTTTGTAGATACTAACTCGAACTAAATAATAATAACTTACCTGCAGTCAGATTTGTTGGTATTTATTTTCAGTCTGGGAATTTTCTTCTTGTCAAGTATTAGTTTCTTTTTTATAAGATCTGTGATCCTCTTCGTCTCCAACTTGTCGGTTTGGATGTCGGAGTTATATTTATTTGTATTGTCTTTATTTATCACGTTTAGCCCTCAATTATTTTGAAGCCCATTTAATTTTATACATATATATATGTACTCATATAAAACGTTACAGGTATAGAAATAACAAAACATTTAACTAAGTCTTAATTTTAATTTATTTTTAATTTTGTACTATTAAAGAAATCTAGAAGTCATTTCAACAGGTAGGTAAAATTTAGATATTTTTGTAATTTTTCTTGGCGCAATTTTAATCTTACCTTTTTACTATTAATTTAAGGCCAATTTAAGGCACGAGTTTTTTTGCTTAATTTGTTTTCATCACCCTATAATCTGAATTGGTTGATGAAATTGGTCGAAACTTTTCCAAAACTTATTTGCCAAAAGTCTCAAATATCACTTAGCCTTATGTTTAGGTCCAGAGTCACTAGATTACTTTCACTATAATATATATGGAGAGTCTGTATATAAAAATCAAAGTAAATCAATCGAAAAGTTCCAAAAATAACCAGTGTTGTGTAAATGTACTTAAAAAACTCAAATTGTTAAATTCTCTTTTCTATTGTTTTCTTATAATAACGGTTGATATAAACGTAAAACTTGTTCTATTGCGAAAAAACGTGTTTCTTTATCGTCAAATGGCGATGGCTGTTATTTGTTTATTCCTAAATTTCCTTTTACTATAAAATGTTGGCGGCTTTAGGTTTCTTGCGCATTTAACTTAGTTGTTACTGCATCTATGGAGCCACGGCTTCTTTCGTGGTCTTCCCATGGATGTGTTTCTTCTTATGATTATCAGCTGCTCCTCCCGGATGGTTGTAGATCTTGTTTTAGCCCTTGTACAACGAATCCGAGCTGAACTGCCTCTCAGTTGCCTTAATACTAGTTTACAGTTTACAGAAATTAAACCGGTGTTCCGATCTATTGCAAAAGTTCAAGTGTTGCTGAATACTATTGATTAATAAATCACTTAAAATCTATGATGATTATGTGAAAAAACTGAATATCGTCTATTGCATAAAACTATCTCTTGAATGTGTCAGCGGGCGGCAGCGATGACTCTAACGCATGCGCGTAATTTCGAAATTTTTATTAAACCAAAATATTGGTATTTTAAATTTTCGATTTTTTTGGGTTTTTAGGCCGTTTGAATTTTTTTTTGAGAGATATTTTTTATATTTTTTTTTGCGCGGTGAGTTTTTTTGCGCGTTGCGTAGGTGGTAAACACGCGTCGTCATCAGGCTCGCTGGCCACACTGATGTCGGAAGGTTGCATTGCTGCTGCATCGGCCCCAGCTCCGGGGGGTGGGGTCCCACCCACCCCAACCGCCCTGGCCCTCATCCCAGTCATCCGCGTACACCTCGGAATCATCAAATAATGATTTTGTGTGTTTATTATAAAACTCCATATATATGCCCACCCGCGTTGCCTTTAGTAGGACCCGAGCGAGGAATTCAATTTACAAATTACAGAATGTATGTGTGTGTATGTGTGTGAATTCTGTACGGACGTTTAGAATAAACTATTTGCTTGTTATTAATTTGAACTGAGGCGTTATCAACACGCGATCAATACCGCGAATATTATATATATAAAGATTATATGCGATATGGCTAGGCTCTTTCTGAAATATATTATGTATGGGCGGCCATTTTGCGTTAACGTTGTATTATCTTCACTCATTTAAGGGATCTTTGACCTGTGTGACATCATTACAGCTTTTTATACAAACGTACACTTTTTAATGCTAAAATCGAACCTGCACTTAAGTAGCTTTGGCTATTACAAGTGGTTAGACAAGTGTTTTAGTAGAAAGTGTCTTTCTAATATAGACTTAAAGATCATTTTCGTGGAACATACATTTCGTCTGAAGTCCGTAACTAACCTGCCCTAACAATTGCATGCTATTGGGTTAGATAACCCGATACGTGGGTAGCTTGAACCGTATATGAAAGGTTCAAGGTTCGATTTACTTCGTGTCTTTATTTAACTGTGCGGTATATTTATTTGTAATACGTTTTTCTATTAGTTTTTCATACATAAATGTTTTTATTATTATTTTTTTAGGAAAAATAAAAAAAATTACACCACTACTTAAGTTCTGTGAGTTTGAAATTTAAATTAAAATTATTTAAATATAAAAAATATTTGGTTTATTTTTTTCCAAATTCATGTTTTTTCCTGCGTTGTAGAGTAGGTCGAGAGAACCTATTGTTAAGGCACTCCATTTGTCGTTTTCCACCTGAATTCGAGACGTTGCGTGTTAAGTGGTAGAACTCTACGTACGTAGCTTTTACCAGAGTTGATATAAGAATAATTATTTAATTTTTTACTCGACTGGGATTCGAATCCACAACCAATCGCGTTCACAGCCAGACGCAATCCCACTGCATTGCGTTGACTAATAAATGTAGATTCTAAAACTATATATTTTTTATATTAGCTGAAAAAATAATATTTTAATAAAGCAACCCGACTTTAAGTAAAATTAACTAAAAAGTTAAATAATTACAAATAACTCAAAAACTATTCATAAGATATTAATTAAATTTAAATGGGACTAAAAGGGAAACTAGCTATCATATGACAAAAGAATCATCAAAATTGTTTCATCCAGTAATAAGCTTCTTTTTTTTTAACTTCACGCTGTATCCCACATGTAGCGGGGTAGGGGTACCAGAGAACCTAGTGTTAAGACACTCCATTCTCTTTCAACAATTCCGTTCCTCACTTTCCGCCGAATTGAGGTATTGCGTGTTGAGTGGCGGAACTCAACGCCGCGCTTTGCCTTGTTACCAAACCCAAGAAAATGAAAATACTAAATTTTATATTTCCTGGACTGGAAATCGAACCCACAACCTGTCGCGTTTACAGTCGCACGCTTGTGGGAACTTGCCTTATTAAAAGTTGGGTAAAAATATCAATTACTTATCACCACTTAGACCAACGCGAACAAAATGCAGACATATTAAATATTCATAACGGAATCGTCACAATAATTTTCAATACAAAAATCACGATTTGTATGACATTTAAAATGGCTCATTCATTTGTGCATTACGGGTAATCCCCGGATCAAGGGGTGTTCAAATTTCTATGTGTCATTATTAATCGTAACGGCTTTGTTGGTGTTGAGATCTGTTATTTGTTAATTGATTACTCATTAAAAATGTATGTTTTAATTTTAAAAAAGACACGTAAGTTGTAAGTGGAATTATTATAATATATAAATACGTGATGGAAAAACTTTGGATTCAGTTTTATGAAAACCACGCGCATATATATGAAAACTAACAGATATATAGAGAACTAGCTTTCCGCCCGCGGCTTCGCCTATAGTCGTTCCCAAGGTCCAGACTATTTGTCAAAAAAAATTATAAAAAATAAAAATATTTTTTTTATAAAACTTTTTTCGCGATAAAAAATATCCTATGTCCTTTCCCAAGTTTAGTTCAACCTTCATACCGAATTTCATCAAAATCGGTTCAGTGGTTTAGGCGTGAAAGCGTAACAGACATACAGAGTTACTTTCGCATTTATAATATAAGTAAGGATAAGTGCAGAAATACATAAAATGACTAAGAAAAATATTACTCCCAGTACCATATGTTTCACATATACTTTTGAATAAAGTGGTATATATGTTGCTATGGAAACGTGTATTTTACACGTCACTGGGGTTTAGATTTAAACCCGGAAATGCTTATATTTAAAATGTGGTTGCTTCGATGATATGGAACGACTGAGAACGGCAACAAGTCTTACCAACTATCACGTTTATTTTTTTAACTTCACGCTGTATCCCGCATGTAGCAGGGTAGGCAGAGGGAAATGAGAACCTAGTGTTAAGACACTCCGTTCTCTGACAACAATTCCGTTCCCCACTTTCCACCGAATTGAGGTATTGCGTGTTGAGTGGCGGTACTCAACGCCGCGCTTTGCCTTGTTACCAAACCCAAGAAATGAAAATACTAAATTTTACATTTCCTGGAGTGGGAATCGAACCCACAACCTGTCGCGTTTACAGTCGCACGCTTGTGCCTCTGCGCCACGACAGCCGTTACTATCACGTAATACCACCTAATAATATATGGGTAATAATATTATCTGCAGAACTTGGCGTCAATTATTTTCAATACGCTTATTATTAATATTGAACTTAGCTTCCATTTTCACATTTATGTTTTTGATAGAATATCATTTCACCTAGAACATAAATATTCGATATTCAATTATTTTTCAAAATTAGCATATATACCTGTATTGTTAAACTGAAAAAAATGTGAAGCTGTAAAAATTTAATAATTTCGATACTGTCGTGGAACAATTGCGATGTGTCTATTGGCAGGCGGCGCATCGTAAATTGGAAGAAAAAGAAGTAAACGGGAAAAATAGTTATGATTGTTTAACTATTGCGTAACTTCATGGTTAACATGAAGCACTGAACGTGATGGTACGGGTTCGAGTCCCGCTGCGACAAATTTTTATACGTTTTCTAAAAATGTTTTTCAAATTCTATGTGAGTGATTAAAGTATTAAAAAAATATATTTTCTTTAATTTCAGTTAAAGTGACGATAATAAAACAGAAAGGCCATCGTGGCGCAATGCGACAGTTTCTGACTGTAATCACAAAGGTTGTGAGTTCGATCCCTGCTTGGGGGATTATTATAATAATTATTTTTAGTTCTCTAATTTGGTAAGACAAAACGCAACATCGACTTCAACCACTCGAAAGGGTCGGAAACTGGAAAACGGAGTGTCTTGATACTTGATTATTTTTTACTACCCTATTATGTAAAGAACGCCTTTGTAACGCCTGTCGTGGCGCAGAGGCACAAGCATGAGGCTATAAGCACGACAGGTTGTGGGTTCGATTCACACTCTAGGAAATGGAATTTTTCATTTCCTGGGCTACCAAACAAGGCAAAGCCCGGCGTGGGGAACGGAGTATCTTATCACTAGGTTCTCAGGTTCCCTCTGCCTACCCTGCTACATGCGGAATACAGCGTGAAGCTATGTATGTATGTATTATGTAAAGAAAAGCTTAAAGTTAAGTAAACAAAAACATCACAAAATAAGAAAAAAATCAATCACAAAACAACATTACCTATCAAAATTGGCTTTAAACGTTCAGATTTAAAGTAGAGATAGTACATTAAAAGCATTTAAAATATATCCATATAACATATATAGATGCCGTCATGTCGGAAGATTATCGCACTGATTGCGTTCGTTCAGTTCAGCTGAAAATGCATGTTTCATTCGCTTATTAAGCCTTATGTACCCGATAAGTATATATTATGAAAATACGTTTATATATGAAGCAAGCTTTCGGTGTCCGAAAGACAGAATGATAGCTTTTGGGGTACAGTAGTTAAATGTATGAAGCTGGTACATATGTATTTTTTTTACTAGTTATTACCCGGGGTTTTGCTCGCGTGGTCAATGATATATATATTACAGTGTATAAGGCATATATGTTAGATGGTTTGGTTAAATTAACAATCATGGCTACTTTTTTTTTATAAGAAGTATCCTATGTACCTTTTCAATACCTCTAAGTATTTATGTATAAAGTTTCATGACAATCGATTGAGTTTCAGCATTAAAACCTAACAAACAAACATACATATTAGTAATATATTTACGTTATTATATATATTTAATATTTTTTTGAAATAAGCTAGGATAATCTAGTAGAGAATAGAAAACTCCTTAGCAACCGTTTCACCGTTCGGGCGCCGGATCCAGCACGATGCAGAGAGATATGTTTGGAGAGACTTACGACCCAACATGTAGGCCCGTTTAAAATTAACCCAGGCATATAGAACCTTGTGTCAAGACACTCCGTTCTCTGCATTCTACCCGAATTCGAGAGATTACGTATTGTGTGACGGAACTCAATACCTCGTATTGGTTTACTAGAGCGAAGATATTAAAATAATCATTCAGTCGAGTGGGGAGCTATTCACATTTTTATAGGCTAGTTTAAGACACTGTTACTGTTAAAGCGATAGGTTGTGGGTTCGATTCCCACGCTTGGAAATGAAAATATTAAATAACACTTAATATTTTCATTCCTTTGTTCTAGTAGCAAGGCATAGTGCGGCGTTGAGTTCCGCCACTCAGCACGCAATGCCTCAACTCAGCGGAAAGTGGGGAACGGAAGTGTTACAAGAGAACGGAGTGTCTTAACACTATGTTCTTAGTTTCCCTCTGCCTACCGAGCTATGTGCGGGATACAGCGTGAAGCTAAAAATATATACTACATGAATATACTTTTATGTGACTATACAGTATGTACTGTCAGCCAATTCCAAACAGCAAAACGATTGTATCTATATATTTTGCATGACTTGGACAGGTGTTGGTGAAACATGCAACTATGTTTTAGACAGATTTTCATTGTAATTATTTGTTATTACCCATATGTTATATAAGATATGATCAGTGTATGTGGTTTTAGATTAAACAAAGAACGTAACGGATTCGATTCCCAATTGGTGATATTTTTGAATTTTCGTTTATTTATTTATTTTTTAACTTCACGCTGTATCCCGCATATAGCAGGGTAGGCAGAGGGAACCAGAGAACCTAGTGTTAAGACACTCCATTCTCTTTCAACAATTTCGTTCCCCACTTTCCGCCGAATTGAGGCATTGCGTGTTGAGTGGCGGAACTCAACGCCGCACCTTTCCTTCTTACCAAACCCAAGAAATGAAAATACTAAATTTTACATTTCCTGGAGTAAGGATATTTTTTTTATTTTATTATCTGTATTGTTGTAGGAGCAAAAATCTTAAGAAAACGGAGTGTCTTTATACTAGGTTCTCGCGTTATCTCTACATCTCCTGTTACAATCGGGATACAGCGTGAAGTTATAGGCTTTTAAATATTTTTTTTTTACTTTCACCCCTTTTTTTGCTTAGCAGCTTAGTCATAGACAAGAACCTAGTGTTAACACACTCCGTCCCCTCTTTCCACTCGAAATAGAAACGTTACGTGTGGAGTGGCAGAATTCAAAGCCGCGCTTTGTATCACCTGAGCAGAGAAATTAAATAACTTAAATATAATCATTCCTCGAGTGGGTATCGAACCTACAACCAATAGTTCAACTAGCTATCCTACTGTTCTAACACGATCTAAATATATTGCAAATAAATATATTTCAAATAAATATATTTCCATATACAATATACCATGAAAAGAGCAAAAACAAAAACAATAACCGAAAAACCAAACAATGATTGACCTAAAAATGATCAAAACATTTAACTTTTGTCTGCCATTGTTAGCACTAGCCGAAGGGATGATACATAACTTGCCACAACAAAATCTACCTTCTTACTTTTTAATAAGATTCAAATTGAAACGTACAAAATAAAATTCTTCAATAGGTCTCTCGACTCAACGGATAAATAGCGGCGCAAATGATTTGATCCACACTTACATTTCTATCATTGTTACTGACTTAACTGACATTGACTCGCGCTTTTAATGTAAACTGGTATCGGGATTGCAAATATGGATAGAATGTATGGATGTAACTAAAAAGGCACATGTTTAAATTAGAAGTCCTAGACTTTAAAAATGTTTCTTTTTAACTAATCGTCAACGACGTTAGCTTGGTAAGTCAATATTTGAATATATTATTATTACATACATACATACATACATAGCTTCACGCTGTATCCCGCATATAACAGGGTAGGCAGAGGGAACCTAGTGTTAAGACACTCCGTTCCCCACTTTCCGCGGAATCGAGGCATGCTAAGTGGCGGAACTCAATATATTATTATTACTTTTCAAAAATTGAAAGATAACACATAAATAAGACAATAATACGAAAGATGGTCTTATGACTAAGTAATCTCTCTTCCAGATATACTTCAGGCCTAAAGATGGGTCCTTAAAGAAAAAATAAAAAGCTTGACATAACATAGAATCTTAATGGTTGAGTTGAAAAATATGTTTATAATTATTCATATTATTCTTCTTTAAATGTTTTTTGTAAGCAAGCAATTTAATTTTGACTAATTAGTACTAGATAGTGCGTAAAAATGCCACCATAGTTAACCCATACGCAGAGACAATGAACAATAATCAAATGCTCAACGCTACCACAAAATGCCTGAAACACCATACCAAACGCATAGAACAGCATGTCTAAATAACCCCATGCAATTTTAATTTCAACGTAACCCATCAAAGAGTATGCGTATAAAAATTCAAATAATTTACTTTATATGCGATCTCCTCATCAATAAGGTGGAAAAATAAACTATTTATCCATAGGGTGAAAACAGTGATATAGATACATTGTATAGTTTTTGTATGGCCGTCCCGTTCTACCCGATGCGCAGACTCGTCATCGTCATCACGACCCCCCCAGGGGGAAGTCAGGGGGACCCCCCACATCAATACAGCAAACACGGCCGATAAAACATACACATACAAATGTACTGTATGCATTTACACACACTAGCCAAATGTATGCACACGCGAACAATTTTATACAAAATTGAAGGCACGTAATTACATTAAGTATATACTATAGTATACTATAGTTATAGAATATATTTTCGGGTGGGAGGCAACGTGAAACGGTTTTTCAGTTATTTTCAGATATTTTTCGTTGGTGTATTCGATTCGCGATTTTAATATCGATGTCGGCTCCAGCTTTTATTGCTCCAATGATTTTTCAGTGCCCGTTGCCTTTATTTGTTGCTAGT
This sequence comes from Philaethria dido, assembly GCA_033558755.1. Lineage (NCBI taxonomy): Eukaryota > Metazoa > Arthropoda > Insecta > Lepidoptera > Nymphalidae > Philaethria > Philaethria dido. The sequence continues at coordinate 952,353 of JAKGSA010000647.1, forward strand.
TGACGTTTAATCACACAAAATGGACGATGAAAGAGAATACATTACGAAATTAGGAGGTTTTTGACAACATTAAATAGTAATCAAATGGAATTATAATTTGTTTAGTTTTCACGGCTAGTTAATTTTATTAGCCTTGTAGTTTTAACTGTATTATAATTATTTGTTGTACTTTTATGTTCTTAAAGATGAAGACAGATATTTTTAAATGTTATGAAATAAATTTTTTCTTTTACAAATTATTACGAGTTCTTAGCAATTATTATGTTTGCATTTCACAAAAAACACATTCTTTTGGTGGAAAGTGGGGAATGGAAATGTTGAAAGAGAATAGAGTGTCTTAACACTAGGTTCTCTGGTTCCCTCTGCCTACCCCGCTATATGCGGAATACAGCGTAAAGTTAAAAAAAAAATCTTTTTAATATTTTAAAGGGTTACACAATTAGCATTAAAATAATTATTTTTTCCTTCAGCTTCACGTATTATCTCGCATAGCAGACAATCCGTTTTCCTTTTCACTGCGATATATAGCGGAACTCAAGGCATTTTGTGTGCCCAAAGAAGAGAAGTAGAAATAACTTAATTATAACCTATAAATAAGGCAAAGCGCGGCGTTGAGTTCCGCCACTCAGCACGCAATGCCTCAATCGGGCGGAAAGTGGGGAATGAAATTGTTAAAAGAAAACAGTGTGTCTTAACACTAGGTTCTCAGTTTCTATCTGCCTACCCTGCTATGTGCGGGATACAGCGTGAAGTATTCCCTGAAGTAAAAATTTCTTAAATAATTTAAAAAAAAAATGATCGAAGCCCAATTAAAAAAAAAAAAAATTATTAGACATATTGCATTTTTTGTAAGATCCAGGTCCATATCCTGTAATATTATTCTTAATATTTTAAACTCGATATCAAATTAGGCTATACAAAAATAATAAGCGCTTTTTAGCCGACTTCAAAAAAAAAGAGCTCAATTCGACTGTATCTTTTATGTGTTACCGCATAACTTTTTACTGATTGAACCGTTTTTGATGAATCTTTTTTTATATGATAGCTATATAATACTTATGTTGTGGTACCTTTTAAATATAAGGTCTGACAAGTAGTTTTTGAGTTACTCGTAATAAATTTCACTTATTAGATTATAATTTATTATTATGATTTAATGTTAGGTTTTTTTTAACTTCACGCTGTATCCCGCATATAGCGGGATAGGCAGAGGGAACCAGAGAACCTAGTTTTAAGACACTCCATTCTCTTTCAACAATTCCGTTCCCCACTTTCCGCCAAATTGAGGCATTGCGTGTTGAGTGGCGGAATTCAACGCCGCGCTTTACCTTGTTATAAATAGTTATAAAATATAATATTTTATAATTATAAGACTTTCCAAACGAAATTACATAAATTATAATCTAAATAGATTCCAATAAATATAAGTATTAGGCAGTAGGATTTAGTGAACATCGCTTACTCAATATGAGAGAAAGTTACTTGAAGTTCAACTAGTGACTTACGTAACGCATGTACGTTCTCGTATTTTGCAAATATTCTATGCAAACTTCTTTACTGAGGACTAGCTTTATACCACGACTTTGTTCGCTAAAAGGCCTGAAAGCTTGTATTCATAGGAATTTTGAAAAATGCTCTCTTAATGCCTACACTTTACCTACCTTTACCTACACCTACGTTTTGCCTGTAAGTTGTCTTTTTTTTTTTTTTTTTTTATGGATACCGGATGGCAAACGAGCAGAAGGAACCTGGCTTACATGCCATCGAACCGGAACACATCATAAGATATTTGGCGGTTCGTCTTTGACATGATAGTGGTCGCGAGCCAGACGGAGGACGAACCTCCTACCACCAAACAAGTCTCTAGTGACTGAGTAAAAAATGCTAAATTACCCGTTTTCGTAGAAATTTAGAGAAAGTCTCTTAGTGTTCCTCTACACTCCTCAAGGAGCCTACATGCCAAATATCAGCTTTCTATGGCTAGTTGTTTCGCCTGTATGTTGTCTGTCAGTCACTCAGTAACGCAAAAGAAAAGCTTTTAGTAGGTACTTTTAAAGGTGCCTCAAGAAGGTTGCTGTGTTTTTTATAGGTCCACGCTATCCCATTAGAGTGCCTAGTTTTAAGACACTCTATTTTCCTGTTTCCGCCCAAATGTAATTTATTGCATGTTGATTCGCAGAATTAAACACCACTTTTATCTTAACGGAGCGAAATATTGAAAATAATTTCAATATGATCGTTCCCTCACTGGGAATCAAACCCACAATCGATTACGCTTACAGTCTAACATTGCTACACTGCGTCACGATGGCCTATACTGATACGCATAGTAGGTACATGCGTATGGGACGGCTATGTTTTAAGAGGGTTTTTATTAGCTTCACGCTGTATCCCGCAGTGTAGGCAGAGGGAATCTGGGAACCTAGTGTTAAAACACTTCGTTCTCCACTTTCCGCCGAATTGAGGCATTGCGTGCTGAGTAGCGGAACTCAACGCCGCGCTTTGCCTCGTTACCAAATCCAGGAAATGAAAATACTAAACATTTACATTTCCTGGAGTGGGAATAAAACCCACAATTTGTCGCGTTTACAGCCACACGCTTATTAGCTTCACCTTTAGAAAACCTTGCAAAAATCTTGCAACGAATAATTTCAATTTTTAATATCTGGTTTGCTTCAAAATTTGCACAAGTGTTCGGATCTGATGACAATACACTATTTTCTTAAATATAATGTCAACTTCTATGGCAAAACTATCAAGACCACTAGTTACAGCTTTTTTAAATTAAAAACTTTTTTTATTTTATGTACTTAAAACTTAATACAAGAATATATTCGTAATTTGTTTTCTCATATAGAAAATAAGATGTACATTCACATAAGAGGCTTTCGTGGCGCAGTGACACAGTGTCCGACAGTAATTGCGACTGGTTGTGGGGTCTATTTCCACTCAACGGAATGATTATATTTAAATTATTTTCATCTCCGTGCTCTGGTAAGAGAAAGCGCGGCGTTGAGTTCCGCTACTCAATATAAATCTTGAATTCGGATGGAAACAGGAGTTGAGAGTGTTCAGACACTTCGTTCTTCGCCTTTCGCCGGATTTAAGGATATTTGGCGGAATTCAACGCCGCACAACTTTGTTAATAAATGAAAAATATTTTCAATACATGAATAAAGTTTATTATTAAAAGTAAAAAAGTATTTAAATCTTTCTAAGCTTTAAAGATGACCGGAAAGCTATCTTAGAAGCGGTTGAGCTTAAAATATTTTTTTCGTAAATTTTTTACAAAATTTTGTTTCATATTACATATGTATCGCTAAATTCTTACACATAACGCTGCTTCAATTGAAATTTAAACTTTTTAACATTAGAACTAATAAACAGAACGCTTGTCGTGGCACAGAGCCACAAGCGTGCAAGTGTAAACGCGACAGGTTCTAGGGTTCGATTCCCACTCCAGGAAATGAAATTTTTCATTTCCTGGGCTAGGTAACAAGGCAAAATGAGGCGTTGAGTTCCGCCACTCAGGACGCAATGCCTCAATTCGGTGGAAAGTGGGGAACGGAGTATCTTAACACTAAGTTTTCAGGTTCCCTCTTCCCTCTACCCTGCTATATGCGGGATACAGCGTGAATCTAAAAAAAAACTAATAGACATAAATCGTAATATAAAAGTGTGACTTACTTACCTTAAAATTCAAAATCAATGGATGTCGTTTTTAAATAAAAAAATATAAGAAATTTTTGATTGAACATATTTTGTTATAAAAATATTTTTATACTTTTTGATTTGTAGTTCCTTCATATTTAGCTTTAAAAATACTATACTATGATATATAAACGAAGAAGGGTGACGAACCTAGTATACGATAAATACATAACTAAATAATTGAGCACAAGTCAGTCTGCGGTCAAAATAGTTGCATTTGCCCACAACTGAACGTTTGTGGTGCCGTTATCTAAGATACATACTAACAGAGGACTGTGACTTTGCTCGCTTTACAATATGATGGACATGTTGATTTTAACATTATAATAAAACCTAAAAAAATACCTATATTTTAGAGGCCATCTTGGCGCAGTGGGACAGCGTCTGGGTGTAAGCGTGAGTGGTTGTGAGTTTGATTCCCACTTGGTAGAATTATTGTGGTATTTATTTTATTTTCGTTTTTCCGGTCTGGTGTTGAATTACACCACACGCGATTACGATTCGCATCCGAAAAAAAATGGGTTGTCTTAACTCTAGGTTCTTTCTGCCTTGCGAAAAAAATACTAAAGCAAAAAAAATATTAAAGACATGGTTTCAAAATAAAAAGGATCAAATAATCTAAAATATATAAAATAGTCTAGATTTTAATACTCATAGTATGCGCCTGTAAGGGAGAAGCAAGTAATAAATACACTCTATGATTACTCTCTCGTTTCTCTGTTATCAAAGATGTGTTTGAAGAGTGTTTTCCGTTAGTTTGGCTAGACAGAAATCACTTTTGATTCATACCCTGTGAGAGGACGGGGTTAGAATACAATTCCCCTTCGCTGCTGGCTAGCGTCCCATAAGAGGCGGGTATCCCAGTAGTTAGGTGGTAGAGGGTTCGTTCTCCGGCTGGCTCGCGGCCACTATCATGTCAAAGACGAACCGCCAAATATCTAATGACGTGTTCCGGTTCGATGACATGTAAGCCAAGTTTTTCTCTATTCCCATCCAACCCCATAATGCGGTGGTTCCGGCCACTACATTGCTTCTTTACCACTTACCATCAGGTGGTCCTACTGCTCGTTTGCCATCTTATAATATATCAATAAAAAAATTTAAAAAACTTTTGACTTCCACCTTTTTATTTCTACAAGTAGACGTTGACGTTTCCTAAGCAATATGTATAAAACTTTATTTAAAGGAGTATATCAATCATGTGGTAATAAAAATAATATTTATTTTATTAATTTGATGTTGTTTTTTAGTTTCTGGTATATTATTATAAAAAATATTATTTTATGCACTTCTTTTTAATATACACTTTTTTTTCTTCTCGCATAGTTTTCATAAAAAATGATCCAAAGGTTTTAATTCAAGTGTTAATATAACTACTGGGATTTTTGTACCTTCCTGCCAAGAAAGATTAAAAGAATTGTGAGCAATAGAACTAATATTTTACTAAAAATAATTCCTAAAAACGGGATTATGGGAGATAACGCATAATTATAACGACTATTATGAGTTTCCCGAGTAAACATCAACAGTATTTAATTCCACACTTCATCATCTTATAAAATATATAAATACAACACATACATTCTAGTAAAAAAATAACAATATATCTATGTTAATCTATATTAAAAAATATTCAAACCTAAACCAACATTTAGGACATTCTCAGATAGTTTCCATACAGTCAGTATTAAGCGCTGCACTGAATGACGCCTGGCATAGTGGCGTACAATCGATTTTATCTCCTGCTTTGATTGTATACAATGCATCTAGATTTATTAGGTTTCGATAGATCGGCCCGGATCGGTTGTCGGGTTCATGGGTCCATTTTGATTTGACACAATATTAGAATGTAAAGTCATTGGTACATTAAGTTGATGGGTTATTCGCGGTGATGAAAATGAGGTTTGCTTTCGATGAGTGTTTAAATTCTTATTCTAGGGGGAAAGTACGGTGTTAAGTTCCGCATTATATATAAGGAAATTTAGTGTGTGCTTAATTTAGTTTAAATTATACCAAGTAGATAACATTTACTTTTATTACTTAAATTTTAAAGCTTACATAGAACTAGATAGTTTATGTTGGTTTTTGGATCACTTTATATGTTAAAGAAAAAAAAGCTGCTTCACGCATTATCCCGCATGCAGTGTCAGAACACTCCGTTCACCGCTTGCGGAATTCAACGCATACTTTACCTTTCTTATTTTATTTTCTACAACTTTGGACTAATCACTTCGCTTTCTACTTGCTATGATTGATACAGTAAATTTGATATATTATTCTTATACTTCGACATTATATATTAAAAAATATTATAAATAAGCATAACAACATCGCCTATCGTGGCGCAGAGGCACAAGCGTGCGACTGTAAACGCGATAGGTTGTGGGTTCGATTCCCACTCCAGGAAATATTAGTGTTTTCATTTCCTGGGTGTACACACAACAAGGCAAAGGCAAATACAAGGCAAAGCGCGGCGTTGAGTTCCGCCACTCAGCACGCAATGCCTCAATTCGGCGGAAAGTGGGGAATGAAATTGTTGTAAGAGAACGGAGTGTCTTAGCACTACGTTCTCTGCCTACCCTGATATATGCGGAATACAGCGTGAAGTTAAAAAAAAAAAGACTTTAGTAAACAAAGCGTGGTATTAAGCCGCTAATCAACGTAATATCTCGAATTCGGCCAAAAAGAAGAGAACAGAGTGTCTAAACACTATACCCTCTATACACTGTCATACGGGATAAAGCGTGAAGCTAAAAAAAAATGCACAAACGAAATAAAATAAAGCAATACGTGAAAAAAAAATTCATCAATGATTCCGTCAGAACAGCGATCCGTCAGTCGGCTATCATCCCCTAGTTGGTTGATTGGAAATAATCTATATTTTTGAACGCTTTTCAATATTTTACTCTTTAACTGCCTTTATAAAGTATGAATGAACTCAAATTTTATTTTATGTTATGTTATATTAGCTTGCATTATGTTTAAAACCCCTGTCGTGGCGCAGAGGAACAAGCGTGCGACAGGTTGTGGGTTCGATCCCCACTCCAGTTATATGTAAAATTTAGTATTTTCATTTCCTGTGTTTGGTGACAAGGCAAAGCGCGGCGTTGAGTTCCGCCACTCAGCACGCAATGCCTCAATTCGGCGGAAAGTGGGGAACGGAATTGTTGTAAGAGAACGGAGTGTTTTAACACTAGGTTCTCATCGTGCTATATGCAGGATATAGCGTGAAGCTATGCATGTATGTAATTTATTTTAATTTTAATTCAAAAGGCAAACTTACTTCCATAACAAGAGATTAATGACAGAAGACAGAATAACATATACATGCATTGCTAAAAACAACGCGTTGTTAACGCGTCACCGGAGCCACTAGTATTTCTAAATAACTACTATACCCACAAATTATCTGTACAGATCTAAGAACGGGAGCGGCTAAATAATAAGCCAAGTTCCTTATATTTGAAATCCATTCAACACATAGAAAGTAACACCTGCACCAATTTTAACCAAATACGGTACACCGTGTCACTATTTACCTTTTAACATTACATTTTGTAAGTAACAAGAAGAAACTTGAACGGTAAATCTTCGTTTCGAAATATATAGATAAATTTAACGTTTTCATTTCTTGGGTTTGGTAACAAGGCAAAGCGCGGCGTTGAGTTCCGCCTCTCAACACGCAATGCCTCAATTCGGCGGAAAGTGGGGAACGGAATTGTTGAAAGAGAATGGAGTGTCTTAACAGTAGGTTCTCTGGTTCCCTCCGCCTACCCTGCTATATGCGGGTTACAACGTGAAGTTAAAAAAAGAGAAAAAAAAATAATGTTTGCTTTTTTTTTATAAAAACGTGTTTATATATATACATTTTGGACGTAGCGAGCCTCGAACCCGCGGTATACCGTTTCTAATAGGCACAGGTTCGAGTCCAGCTACGATCAAAGTTTAAAAATTTTAAAAATATGTATTTATTTTATAGTTTGTGATGTCACTTGTAAAAAAAATATACCAAATAAAAAATTAAAATATTGGCAGAATATTTGAGTTATCGTTATATCTAAAGTCTAATATGACAATACGTGGTGTGGGTTTCAGCCGAGTGATTGCCACAACAGGCAATACCTTAATTTCCGTAGGAGAGTGGAAACAGAGTGTCTTAACACTAGGTTCTCTCTAGAAACCCTGCTATTCGGAAGAAAACTATCTGAAAATCAAAACAATTTCACGAAAAGAAAAACCACTGCAGATAACATTGAAATATTAAAAATATGAATTATTCATCAGTTGTTCAATAATTACTTCAAAACATATTTTTATCATTAATAGGTACATAATATATATTTTTATTTCTTTATATTTATTTTACAAAAATCAGGGGAAAAATATAATTTAATCAAGCCTTAAACCAGTGACTTCTTCAATCCATGATCTGACTTTAGCTACTTTGCTGTAAACCCCAAAAGAGCCAGGAGTAGCACAACCGTATCCAAAGGAAACCATACCGAGTAGCCTATCGTATGCCACTGCCGGCCCTCCTGAATCACCCTGAAACAAAAATAAAATTAACGCATGTCGTGGCACAGAGGCACAAGCGAGCTACTATAAGCGCGACAGGTTGTGAGTTCGATTCCCACTTCAGGAAATGTAAAGTTTAGTATTTTCATTTCTTGGGTTTGGTAACAAGGCAAAGCGCGGCGTTGAATTCCGCCACTCAACACGCAATGCCTCAATTTGGCGGAAAGTAGGGAACGGAAATGTTGAAAGAGAATGGAGTGTCTTAACACTAGGTTCTCTGGTTTCCTCTGCCTACCCCGCTATATGCGGGATATAGCGTGAATGAAATTTTTTAATTACTTTTTACCGAAAATCTTTCCAATTGTAAGTATATTCAAAATAACTGCTATTTCTGAAAAAGTTACATATATTTAAAACTCTTTTTATAAAAACTTTACCTGACAAGCATCTTTCTTCCCTTCAATAAATCCCGCGCAAAACATCCTAGCTGTGAGACCACCTCTAAAGTATGGGAAGGGTACCAACTGGCAATTCTCCTTAGATATTATTGGTACACGTACTGCCCGTAGTACATTGGAATATGGACCCTGGTAAAATACGTAAAAAAATATTATAAAAACTCTACCGTGGCGAGGTTGTGGGTTCGATCAATGTGATTAGACAAAAAGTGATTTTATGTTTCCTGTTCTGAAGATATGTCTTTGTTCTTCAATGAGCGGCGAGTGGAGAAGGGAGTGTCTTAATAATAAATATTTTCAGCCAAAAAAAAAATAAGCGCAGCAGAACAAAATTTACTTGCTTGTCAAAGCTATGCTATTTAAAGTATATGTTCATATATACTCATGTAACCAATTAATCTATAATTATCACGCCACGTCAAAATTTGTTAGAGAATTACATAACTAAAAAGGTTCCCAAGGTTTTTGGTTGAAAACCTACTTTATTCATTTTTTTCTTTTACTTATGTTCCTGTATCAAGAGAGCGTCAAAAGAAAACAGTTTTAATGATGCTGGAGGAAGGTCACGTAAAAGCTTGAGGACCCCACCGGAGGGCATGTGTGAAAAAAGATTAATGACTGTGGATGAGGCGAAAGAAGTATGCATGGATTATAACTTTTGGAGCTCCGATCTCTTTGACTAACCCGCTAGGTTTAACAAACACGTGAAGCTAAGTAAGTAAGTTCCTATATCCCCAAGATGGGGAATAGAACCACAGTGATTGTCGATTGCGATTTTTTTAATATAATATCTATATTTTTCACCTAAGGTGTGCCAATAGCGATTTAAAATCGCAGAATAATGCTAATTTAACAGCTAACCTCTTCTGGCATTTACTCTTAACTTAATGTCAAATCATATTTAACAAAAGATGGGATCGTTATTGCGTGTTCAACTAAAATACAAGTAAGGTTTATTTGTTGTAGTGAAGCCTACTAATTAATCAAATACAAATACGGCGCCAACATGTCGCGAGAGAAACCTAATAGCCACGATAGTTCTAAGTTCATATTCTACCTAGATTATTTTTCTATATAAACTTTTTTTAGCTTCTCGCTATATCCTGAACATAGCACGGTAGGTAGATGGAACCGGAGAACCTAGTGTTAAGACACTCCGTTCTCTTAAGACTTCCGTTCCCCACTTTCCGCTGAATTGAGACATTCTTTATAAAGTATCAGATACTTGATGATGTATAAGCTATATTATTTTAAAATTTTGTCTCGGTCCGTTGAATGTAACAGACATCCATCCATTCTCGCAAAAGTCTGTTTTTATAATATTAGTAGGGATTTCTGTCCTAAGGGAATAATGGGGCCAGGTGAGATATAGCGCGGCGTTACGTCCCGTTATCCACACATGCGATATCTCCATTAGAGTGGAATATTGACAGCCAATCAGAATCAATCATTAAATTATGGAAGAAGTATGTAGTAGATATTAACCATAAGGAATATTTTATATTTTCATTTTCTCGCTTTGATAATAAGGCAAAGCGCGGCATTGATTTCCGCCAGTTAGCACACAATGCCTCAAGTCAGCGGAAAGTACACTATTATATTATAAACGTAACACTATCTTCTCAGGTTCTCCATGCCTACCCTGCTATGTGTGGGATACAGCGTGAAACTACAAAGAAAAAAATATATATGGATACGAGTAAAATCAAATGAAATTAATATACTAACGTTTTCTTCAGTATTTCCCCATCCAGTAACAGTGACCACTTTCCCAATAGTCATATCCTCAATATGAGCTAGCTTCACAGGCTGCACATTTTCATCGAATCTTAAATTTTCTGCTAACTCCAAAAGTTGAAAATCATAGTCGAATGGGTGTTCTTTGTTTTTAGATGACCATAATGGATGTACGTAGTGATTCCTGACCGAGATTTTTCTTCCTTGGTTTAAGTATTTCGAACCCACTCTTACGTATGGCTTCTTGCTATAATAAAATATTTTTTATTTAATTTATATGTGTGCATATTTCAATTAGAATAGAAAGATATAACGCAGCGTTGAGTTACGCCACTTAAGATAGAATGTCTCTAGTTCAGACAGAAAGCAGTGAATGGAGTGCGGAACAGAGCGTGAGCTACAATTAGAATGGAAGTAAAAATCTGAATACAGATAGATTATCTATGGTCTGAAGCATCTTTTTATATATTTGCACTCTAAATACAAATAATAAACACCTGTCGTGGAGGCACAAGCGTGCGAATGTAAACGCGACAGGTTGCGGGTTTGATTCCCACTCTAGGAAATAAAGTATTTTCATTTTCTGAAAGCGCGGCGTTGAGTTACGCCACTCAGCACGCAATGCCTTAATTCAGCGGAAAGTGGGGAACGGAAGTATTAAAAGAGATTGGAGTGTCTTAACACTAGATTCTCTGTTTCCCTCTGCCTACCCTGCTATGTGCGGGATACAGCGTGAAGCTATAAAAAAAAGTCTTACCCACAATGTCCAGCAGTTATAGCCCATTTCCTATCAATGATAGCGCCACCACAGTTACTTCCATACGCCACGTGGTACGGATATAAATTAATATCTACTTCAAATCCGCCAACTATTTTGTCTTCAGCAAGAAGTGAATCGTCTTCTACCTTTTGTTCGTTATCTTTGAAAGGTTCGTCTCGGTTGCTATAATCAAAGTTGTCGACATCAACGATGTCTGTGGTCTCATCGTAGGGTTCTAGATCTAGTCTAAAATTTTGCTTGCTAAGTTTTCTGTCTTTATATAGTTTTAGTTCTCGAATTCCTTTCACTGGTTCTTGTACTTTCATTACTGGTAAGAGAATAATGTCGTATCCTGAAAAAAACTTGGAAATTATCCATTCTTTCTTTCTTTTCTTTTAACTTCACGCTGTATCCCGCTTAAAGCAGGGTAGGTATAGGGAACCAGAGAACCTAGTGTTAAGACACTCCACTGTCTTTCAATAAGTCCGTTCCCCACTTTAATAACGCCTATCGTGGCGCACAGGCACATGCATGCAACTGTAAATGCGACAGGTTGTGGGTTCGTTTCCGACTCAAGGACATGTAAAAGTTTAGTATTTTCATTTCTTGGTTTTTGTAACCAGGCACAGCGCGGCGTTGGGTTCCGTCACTCAGCACGTAATGCCTCAATTCGGCGGAATGTGAGGAATGGAGTTTCTTAACACTAGGTTCTAAGGTTTCCTCTGTCTACCCTGCTATATGCGGGATAAAGCGTGAAGTTAAAAAAAAATCGTATGTGTGGTTATTATTTATAGTAAGAGCACAGACACTAATTATGCTATTTTTCCTCATATTTATCTATTACTACATTGATAGATACTACAAAAAGAGGACAATTAATAATCAATACAGTTTAAAATTTTTGTAACTTACTAAAGTTAAGTACGCAATTAAACACCTTAAAATAATCAGAAACTTATAGGATTGTATAGCCATATAACTGAAGTTTTTTTTTTTTTTATGGATAACGGATGGCAAACGAGCAGAAGGACCACCTGATGGTAAGTGGTTACCTTCGCCCATGAACATCTACAACACCAGAGATGTTGTAGATGCGTTGCCAACCTAGAGGATACAGACGGATGGGGAGGACAATGTAGTAGTCCACAATCGGAACCACCACATTTTAGGGAAAGGATGGGTGGGAAAAGGGAAAACCTGGCTTACATGCCATCAAACCGGAACACATCATAAGATATTTGGCGGTTCGTCTTTGACAAGTTCCAAGTAATGTTGAAATAAAATATTAAACTCAATGAATTAGCAAAAATTACGGACCGTGTCCATATTTAATACATACATACATAAAATATTAATTAAAAAATATACGTAAAAATACGTTACTTGTAAATTCCGCAGGAACAATTCCATGAAGTAGAAAATATATTATAAAATAAAACATTATAGATTTATTCAGTTTCGTTCATAACTTACTTAATAAAGAGCTAGGTATTGATATCTCTAATCAATCAGTCGTGTTGCGATTTGAAAGAACCTGCCGTGAAATTAATAATTACGTGAACTAGCGTGCGTACACTTAAAGTAATTAACTTTTTAAATACACGCCGTGTTGAAAGATTAGGTTATGACGCAAGTGAAATAATTGAAATTATTGATATGAAGGAATTATAATTTAAACGCCTGTCGTACCGCAGAGGCACACGTGCAAACGCAGGTTGTGGATTCGATTCCCACTCCAGTAAATGTAAAAGTTCCCTCCGCCTACCCTGCTATGTGCGGGACACAGCGTAAAGCTAAAAAAAGAATTATAGTTGAGTTTAACATAAATAACATAAATAAAATATGGATATAAATAATATAATGGAATTCTTTTGATTGATTTTGATTGAAATGTTTTTGATAGTCCAATCTGGTAAGGAAAAATATTTTAATATACAAGAGAAAATTCATACTTTTGGCGGTAAGCTTGTCTTCCCTTCTACACAAAAAAGGTAAACAGTCTGTTGGACCGTAGAAGACACTATAAGTATATATGATACTGGATGAAGACATCATCATGTATGAAGAAGTAGATAATATTCTTTCAACATACACACATACATAGCTTCACGCTGTATCCCGCATATAGCAGGGTAGGCAGAGGGAACCTAGTGTTTAGACACTCCGTTCTCCACTTACTGCCGTATTGAGGATAAACAACATTTTTTTTTAGCTTCGCGCTGTATTCCACATATAGCAGGGTAGGCAGAGGGAATTTGAGAACCTAGTGTTAAGACACTCCGTTCTCTTACAACAATTCCGTTCCCCACTTTCCGCCAATATTGTGTGTTGGGTGATTTTAACCTTTAACGTACAACCCAGGAAAAGGAAAATAACATTTCTGGAGAATCGGAATCGACAACCCAGAAATGCGTTCAGTCGCACGCGTGGCGCTCTTTCAGCCAATGATGACAGGCGTAAACAAAATATTCATATAATATCTTTTCAAAAGCGCGTTTGAATCTAATTGTCTTCTGAATGTCAACGTTAAGGCGATAATGAGCAAAGAAGCATATGGCTGTAAGTTGAAAATAAGATAACGAACTAAATACTAAATTTTACATTTCCTGGAGTGGGAATCGAACCCACAACCTGTCGCGTTTACAGTCGCACGCTTGTGCCTTTGCGTCACGACAGGCGTTATAATAGTTCATAATTATTGCATTTTCAATTCTTTATAACATTGAAGAAAATGTCTAATGCGTGGTCTCTATTTTAAAACTTTGCACTATTAATGTAAATATGTATAATCACCTGTATGAGACTCGAAGCTACGATCATTTCGTTTAATTAAGCTTGTGCCAACTGCGCAATAATGGCGTGAATTCACATCATGGCCGTAACTAGGGTCGTATTTGAGATAGGACAGCAGTGGCTACATGTAGGGCGGATATGAAAACTTTACTCAATACTGTCCTTATAGAATACTAACATCGATATGTTGGCTTTGATAGACCCTAAAGAGAACCTAGTATCAAGACACTCCGTTCTCCTCTTTTCACCCGAATTCAAGACATTATGTATTCGAATTACGAATTCGTTTGAATATAAATTAAAATATTCTGCTTGTTTTTCTTTAAGATTGATCAATTTAATTAAGTGGGAAACGGAATTATTGAAAGAGAATGGATTTTCTTAACACTAGGTTCTCAGGTTCCCTTTGCCTACCCTGATATATGCGGGATAGAGAGTGAAGTTAAAAAAAAATCATAATTACGAATTATAGCGGGAAGTGTATGTCTTAAGAATCAAACTAAGTAAAATGATTTGAGGTATACTCCTGCCATCTATGAAATTATAAAGGAAATATTTAGGAACTGATGAGTGCCATCTGTTAGTATACTTCGGAAGTAACAAATTTTAAAATGGTTAAATTTATTTATTGTACTTGTTTTATTATTATTACAATACCACTATACAAATTTACGCAACATAAAATATATAAATTATTAGTTTATTTAATTTATATTGTTGCACTATTGCAGTAGCGCCATCTATTGTTGAATAGCATTAAGCTTGAAAAAATGACAAATATATATATTTTTATTAAAGATTTAGAGAATATTCAGCCTCAATATTTTTGTTTGGTTTATCAATGTACAATAAGTGAAATATATATGTAAAAAAATAAATTTATATATTTCATAATCAAATTTCAATAGCCCATACATATAATACAATTTAGTAATTTCGTGTTAAAAAAGTAAAGTTAAATCTAAAATATATGTAATATGCATCAGCTATTATTATTATATATATATAATTTGATTCTTATAAGATTAAGACATTTGTTATCCCAAAATGATTCTAGTAAGACTATTAGATTATTATCACCACTAGACGTCTCAGTATATTTAAAATATTCGAATTTTTTATCCTAAAAATATCAGTCTTGGACGTTTTAAGATTATGCCAGACTCATAGTAATCAGATTGGAACCTCACTTAACAAATGTTTTTTTAGCTTCACGCTGTATCCCGCACATAGCAAGATTTGCAAACGATGAACCTAAGAACTTAGTGTTAAGACACTCCGTTCTGTCAACGTTTCCGTTCCCCACTTTCCGCCGATTCGAGGCATTGCATACTAAGTGGCGGTACTGAACGCCGCACTTTGCTTTATTACCTGAGCGAGCGATTATAGATATTTAATATTTTAATTTCTTGGAACGCCTGTCGTGGCGCAGAGGCACAACGTGCGACTGTAAAGCGATAAGTTGTGGGTTTCATTCCCAATCCAGGAAATAAAGTAATTTAATTTTATGGGTTTGGTAACAAGGCAAAGCGCGGTGTTGAGTTCCGCCACTCAACACCCAGTGCCTCATTTCGGCGGAAAGTAGGGAACGGAACACACCCACCACCTCATTCACGGTGCTATTCAGTTAGAAAGTTTTCCAAAACCTCTATTCAAATCTACTATTAAAGTTACGTAAAGCTAGCTTATTTAGCTCTGCAATTTACAGGAAGATAACCTAGTGACACATAATTTCTTTTTATTTTATTTTTTTTACTCTCAAAGACTTGTCGTGGCGCAAAGGCACAAGCAGGCGTCTGTAAACGCGACAGGTTGTGGGTTCGATTCCCACTCCGGGAAATGTTAATATTTTCATTTCCTGGGTTTGGTAACAAGGCAAAGCGCGGTGTTGAGTTCCGCCATTCAGCACGCAATGCCTCAATTCGGTGGAGAGTGGGGAACGGAGTTGTTGTAAGAGAACGAAGTGTCTTAACACTAGGTTCTCAAGTTCCCTCTACAACTGATACAGTCTACTCCACACTGATACAGCGTGAAGCTATGTATGTATGTTTAATCTCAAAAACTTATAAAATGTCACAATTAAAGGTTATATTTTTTATTAGATATGGTATGTTGAAGGAAACGTTGTCTAACCAAATCGACGACACATTTTTCTTTCATTTTCTGAATAAGTAATTTATTTTTTATACAAAGTGAGTGAGTGCTGTGTATAGTTTTTTATATTAATATACTGAATAATATTATGTTCGTAAGATAAAAACTACTGTATACTTTGTTTGTTTCCTAAATAAATAAATAATTAAATATTTCGCCCTATAAGATTTGAACAGACAGTCTAATTAGATACCTCATCAATCGTACATTGTACTAACAAAATTTAACATCCAGACAAAATCCCAATTTAATCTCATTCTCTTTAATAAGATCAAAAACACTTGAGAACCAAAACATCGATTTCTATTCGAATTATTTAATCGTTGCAACTTATTGCTTACAGATTTAATAGGTAAAGTTAAGACATATCAGATAATATCGCTCTCACCTTTAGAATTATAGCGATTTATTAAAAAAAATCACATAGATTTTTGCCACGAAACATAAGACATCGATCTTTATCGACTTTGATTAAAACAAGAATATAAATTAAAATATAATTTTAAAAAATCATTTCTTTTCAAAAAAACTTAAATCAACAAATCTATATAATCGCGACAGGTTGTGGGTTCGATTCCCACTCCAGGAATTGGAATTTTTCATTTCCTGGGTTTAGTAACAAGGCAAAGTGCGGCGTTGAGTTCCGCTACTAAGCACACAATGTCTCAATCTGGCGGAAAGCGTGGAACGGAAATATTAAAAGAGAACGGAGTGTCTTTACAATAGGTTATCTGGTTCCCTCTGCCTACCCTGCTATATGCGGGGTACAGGGCTCTCTCTGCTTAGCTAGCTATGCCTAACAACTTGTAAAGCATTTTTTTTTTATTTTCATGTATTTAACAGGATTGATCCATTTAATTAACCCTCATTTTATTACTTAAATTACTATCAAAATCTATGACGTAACTTACTCCAAGTGTAATTTAAACACACAAAAAATTTTAACACAATAGAAATAAAACAATATAAGTCAATCATATTTATTTAAAAAACAACAATTATTAAAAAAAAATATATGTATATAACAGCTACATAGCTAACAGTAAAGTCAAATAACATATACAATAATATAAAACAAAATATTAAACTAAGAAAACTCAAAAGGAAGCACCGAATGATCTACATTCAACTTTCAAAAGCTAGAGAAAATTGTAAATAATTTCCCATCTGCAAAACGTTCACCATCTTTAAATTCATCGAATTTCAACTTATCTTAGGCATCGTCAAACAAAAGAATCTCTATCGATATTTCGAACAATAACTCCCTAAGTAAATAAGCTAAGGGGGGGATGAATATATAATGAAATTTCGCCCTTGCCGTCCGTTAATCAAAAACTGCTGCAGAGCGGGCTGGAAAGACGTAAGAAAATGGAAATTTTCCTACCCTCCTTTTTCCTGTTTACCCCCCGCTCGCCCCCGAGAGGTCGGACACCACCCCCTTGAGGTATAATTGTATGGAGTGTACTTGTTATTTAAGAAAATATATATAATAGGAAAGTGGGGAACGGAATTGTTGTAAGAGAACGGAGTGTCTTAACTCTAGGTTCTCAGGTTCCCTCTGCCTATCCCGCTATATGCGGGATACAGCGTGAACTTAGAAAATATATATATATATATATATATATAATAGTATATATGACGTCATAGTGTAGTTTTAAATTATTAGTAAAATAATGAATGGAAAATAGAGGTAAATGCGCGAGCAAAGTACTTTAATAAAATAGTGACAATGCTTTTTTGTGAAATAATACAAATTTTGAACAAGAAGTTGCGTAGACGTTTGCAACAGTAGAAATTTATCTTAAATTAAAAAATTAAAAAAATATTTCTATATAACAAAATACGACATCTTCGTCTCCTGTCTCTTTTGCTTGTTAGAAGATCTGTAAAAATAAATATATATTTATTATATTGTTTTACTCTTCATTTGCTCTCAATGATAGTAGTTAGGTTACTGCTAGATATTTGAGTGCAGAAAATAGTTTTTATATTATTGTACGAAATAGCAGTTTATATTTATTATTACTAACGATTCGAATATGTAAATAAAGCTCAATATTATGTAATTTTACATACATAACTTCACGCTGTATCCCGCATATAGCAGGGTAGTCAGAGAGAACCTAGTGTTAAGACACTCCGTTCCCCATTTTTCGCCGAATTAAGGCATTGCGTGCTGAGTGGCGGAACTCAACGCCGCGCTTTGCCTTGTTACCAAACCCAGTAAATTAAAAATTCCATTTCCTGGAGTGGGAATCGAACCCACATACATGGATTAATATTAAATTCATAACCAGTTACGACTAGATTTTTTTAAACTTTTTGTCATGACTACAGCAGCAGAATTTATGCTTAGAGTAATATAAATACATATAATCGTATAAGCCAGGGCTTCTTAAACTTTTGTCATTCACGACCCCATTTATGATTGCGTTTCTTGACGACCCCGTACAAATTGGTAATTGGCTAAAATGGTATATATAAATATTTGACATTAAAATCTCTCGACCCCAGAATTTTGCTACGCGACCCCATTTGGAGTCGCGACCCATAGTTTAAGAAGCCCTGGTATAAGCAAAGACAACTAAAATAAGTTTTACCAGACTTTTTAGTTAACATCTAGGTACAAAATAAAATTTAGAAAATTCCATATATTCGTAATGGCAAAGTGGTTACGTTCCCATTACGTATATAAAAAAATGCTAGTTAAGTACATTTTATTTGTACTGAAATTTCCATAGGAAAGCTGTAATGTATGACGCCATACATATGCCCATAAGAACACCGATATGAGAGAGATTATATTACCATCTACAGTTATTCTTAAAAGTACTGGTTTCTATAAGGGAGGTTTACACATAGCAGGAGAGTCATGGAGAACTTAGTGTCAAGACACTCCGACCATCGCTACTTGCCCGAATTCAAGACATTCTTTTTTAAGTAGAGGACCTTAACGCGGCATTATGTGTTACTAGAGCGAAAAAATAAAATAATTTCAATCCATAAGCATTGCTCTAAGAGAATCGAACCTAACAAATCTCATTTACAATCAAACGTTATTCTATTGCATCTCGATGACCTCTTCCATATAAACTATATAAAACTTACTTTAAATGTAAAATTTAGTATTTTCATTTCTTGGGTTTGGTAACAAGGCAAAGCGCGGCGTTGAGTTCCGCCACTCAACACGCAATGCCTCAATTCGGTGGAAAGTGGGGAACGGAATTGTTGAAAGAGAATGGAGTATCTTAACACTAGGTTCTCTGGTTCCCTCTGCCTACCCTGCTATATGCGGGTTACAACGTGAAGTTCAAAAAAAAAAAAGCATAAAGCGTGAAACCAAGTAAATACAAATAAATACATACATATATAACGTATATTTAAAACTCCATCTCCACAGTGAGCAGCCGCCCCCAACCTGCATTACGCCGCCAGCCGAATGCAAATTTTATAACGCGACGCCCGTTTTCTTATAGGCATTGTCGTAAACCCGCCCGTGCTTGCCTCGGTCATTTGTTCTGATTGTATTTCTATACTACACTATTATATGCTTTATATGAGTCTATTAAAGGTTCTTCGTCTAGTTTAAATTATGTTGTAAATTGAAATTGATTATCTATCGCTGTTTATGTCCCTTCAGTTTTTTAATTATGGCCCTATGAAAGTGCCAGTTGAGCACAAATCACTTCGCCAATGTCATGTTGTATGGAGAACACATCAAGGATTGATCGTTTTAAAAAGAGTTTAAGTTACATTATGAGAAAAAGCATGTTAAAAGAGATTATCTACAGCAACCTTCACTTCATTTACGCTTTAATATGATAAATTCAAGTCACAATTCACTATTCAATATAAACTTTCTATAGTGGGGAACGGAATTATTGTAAGAAAGAGAACGGAGTGTCTTAACACTAGGTTCTCAGGTTCCTTTTGCATACCCTGCTATATGTGGGTTACAGCGTGAAATTAAAAAAAACTTTCTGTAATTATTTAACATTTTTGACCAACTCCAAGGAAATTGACTTCACCGTTAGGAGAGAAAAGAGGCCTTCTATTTCTTTAATACTAATCTACATTTGCTTAAGACCAGTTCTTGGAACAATATTTAGGGCTTCTCTCGACCAAAAAAAACTTTCAAGGTATATTCACCTGAAGAATTTCTACCAGATAGCGGGTGAGTCGCCCATATGAACAAAAAGTTTAATTAAAATTCTCTTGCAAGAGACTTTTTGATTTGCTAAGGTGTCTTCAAGGGTTACCGCTGGGACCAGCTTGTTCCTTCTCTTTGAGTTTTTCCTTGGCATTAGCAATAGCTATGTTTAAAAGATCTTTTGCTTCCCTGAAGGCTGTATATCGTTGAAGTTCCTCTGCTTCCTCACGATGGACCCTTCTTCGGTAATGAGTGTACTTGCGTCTAAGTGCTATACATTTTGAACGTAGTTCAGCAACTTCTATTGACCACCACTTTGGTTTTACTCCTCCTGGGTAACGAAAATAGCTTGCAGGGTATCCAGTAATTGGTATGTTTTCTTCGAATTCTCGATTAATTCCACTTCGTTCCCAAATTTCGTCGTCTTCTGTTGGGTTAATAAAATTATATTATAAGCGTTAATATATTTAGACGCAAGCAAACATTCTTATTTTTTAAATCGGATTTGGACACAAAGTTATTTCATTAATTAAAAAAAAAATAAGTTCATGAATATTAGTTTTCTTTCACTATATGACTAATTCCATAAGTATTTTTTTAAGTTGCTCAATAGAAGGAAAGCTAAATGAAATTTAGTGTGGACTTATATCCATAATCCAACAAATTAAGAATCCACATAAAACATAATATTTCTACATACGTAATAATTATTATACGCGATAATATGGAAAGAGCCACCTAATATTACAAATGCAAAAGTTTATGAGAATGTATGGATATTTATTGTCTCAAAGACGACTTAATGGATATAGAAGAAACTAAATTTAAATGAGACTACACCATAGGCACCAGCTATCATATAAGAAAAGGATCATCACAATTGGTTAACCCACTAAAAAGAAATTAATACACAAAAAAAATACAAACGAATTGAGACCCCCTTTCGTTGAAGTCGGTTAAAACAGAGTGAACTGGACGACTCATCTTCAGACAAAGCTACCTGTTCACATTTTTGCCTTCCTGCCACCCTAAGATAAGTGTAATAAAAGTTACTTAATGCGAAAACTTCGTAATGTTATCGGTATACGTGATCTCGTCTTTTCAGTGAATCGTTGCAACTAATGGTTCTCGATTGTTAAATTTCGACTTTTAAAAGAAATATCTTAAAAGAAATTTAACTAGACTTTAAAGAACTAGCGCTAGAGCTAGCGCTAGGTTCTCTGATTCCCTCTGCCTACCATACACCGGGAAGCTACAAAAAAAATATTTAATTAGATATATTAAAATATTTAAAGAGGTTTACCTTCATATAAAACTTTAATAAATTGCGTATAAAATAGCGGAACTTAACGCCGTACTTTTTTGTAATTAGAATGAAAAGAGGTTTATCGATAAATGCAAGCTTAGTCGGTGAATACAATGTGTATTATTATTAAAAAAGATCCATCTAGTTTGAGGCCATAATGGCACGGTGCGATAGTGAATAACTTAATTTCTAATTGACAGCGTTGTCGGTTTGATTCCCACTCGAGGGGTATTTAAAGTGTTTTTGTACCTCCATTCTGGTAAGACAAAGCACGCTATTGAGTTCCGCCACTTAACACGTAATGTCTCGAATTCGGACGGAAGCCGGTGGACGGAGTGTCTTGGCACTAGATTTTTCTGACTACCCTGCTTTGCGGGATGAAGCGAAAAGCTGTTTTTTGTTAAATTTAACGTTCAGTACAAATTTTATACGTACGATAACGTATAAAATATGTACTAGGTATAAATAGGAACTAGACTTCCATGTAGCCAAGTGGGAATCGAACCTATAACAACAACACAATCGCGGTTACAGTGAGACGATATCACACTGCGCCAATTGGTCACAACACCTCGAATCTTAAATTTAAATTAAATTAAAAATATAGGTATGTATTAAGTAAAAAAATATATTTTAAACACATAGTAACGTCAAAGAAGCGAAGCGTATTCAACGGATTCTTTAAGGAATTACGTTGAAGTTATTATCGGTTTTGAGACTTCAGTACTTTTATAATTGTAATATTCATTTGAATATTTTATACTATGAATATTTTTTTATAAAGACCATTTTGACAGCGTCTGCAAAAGTTTTCGCAAGGGGTAGTAGGTTCAATCTCAAAACGGTGATTTGGTTGATTGATCGGGTGTGTGGATTGAGGTAATATATACAGAGGGAACCTGAGAACCTAGTATTAAGATCCAAATCTCCGTTCCAAATCTCCGTTCTTCTTTAACATTTCCGTTCCACACTTTCCACCGATTTCAGGCATTGCGTGCTGAGTGGCGGAACTCAACGCTGCGGTTTGCCTCGTTACCAAAGCAAGGAAATGAAAATATTAAATATCACATTCACAGGTTTTCTAAAAGAGATCTCTCTAATGTAACCTTTAAATGTCATAAAGTATTACGTATATATATAAATTATTTTTATATCCCAGCCTAGTAAGACAAAACAAGATATTCATTTCCGGTTTTTTTTTACACGCAATATCTCGAACGGAAGGAGGAGAGAATAGTGTTTTAACACCAGGTTCTCTCTGCTTACCATAAAGCAAGAAGCTATTATATAAATATAAATTTTGGTATATTTAAATAAAGTACAATTATTTTCCATGCTTTAAAGTGTTAATCACATCCATAGGAAATGAGAAACATTTTTATAAAACATAAAAACGGGCATTAGATGGTTTCAAAGAGTCGCGGGTTCGAGTCCCGTTGCGTTCAAATTTTCATACATTTACTATGAAAAATACAATTATTTATACAATTTTCTATACTTAAAAAATGAAAGAAAAAAAAGTAAAGTAAAGAAAAGTGAAAAACGGATTTGTTGAAAAAGAACGGAGTGTCTTAACACTAGGTTCTCAGGTTCCCTCTGCCTACCCTGCTATATGCGGGATACAGCGTGAATTTAAAAAAAATATATACTTATAAATTTTAGCATAAGAACAAAGGCATCAAATTCATAGCAATGAGCCCGGATCGGTCCACTATCCACCATCAGGTAAGTTTTAATTTCCATGCAAATGTAAGACTTCATTCACGCTTAATCTACCGGCTTTACGCCAGCGTAATGAAGATACGCTTTAGTTTTCTTCTTGCTTTTAAAATGGATTTAACTTATAGTTCATAGTGTGTTTTTTAGAATGCAGGTATATTAATAAGTGGAGTAAAATTAACGCCTGTCATGGCGCAGAGGCACAATTGTGCGACTGTAAGCTCGACAGGTTGTGGGTTCCATTCCCACTCCAGGAAATGTTAGTATTTTCATTTCCAGGGTTTGGTAACAAAGCAAAGCGCGGCGTTGAGTTCCGCCACTCAACACGCAATGCCTCAATTTGGCGGAAAGTGGGGAACGGATTTGTTGTAAGAGAACGGAGTGTCTTATAACTTTTTACTGGTCAATGGTAATCAATTTTGCTGCATCTCTTTTATACGATAGCTAGTGTTAGTTGGCACGATTAAAATATTAGTTAAGACCTGACGAGTAGTTTTTGAATTATTCGTAATAATGTTACTTTTTTTTTTAACTTCACGCTGTATCCCGCATATAGCGGGGTAGGCAGAGGGAACGAGAGAACCTAGTGTAAAGACACTCCATTCTCTATCAACATTTCCGTTCCCCACTTTCCGCCAAATTGAGGCATAATTTTACTTTGGTAAGGGTACATTTTAATAAAATCTGTATTTTTTTCGCTAAAATAATTATTATTTTTACTTTAACATAACAAAACACGGCGTAGAGTTTAACGACTCAACGCCGACACACTAAAGCTAGAAACGGAGTGTCTTAACACTATGATTTCTATATATAAAAAAGCGTGAATCAATAAACCTAACGAATGCTTCAAAAACTTCACTTTTCCAAGCCAAGGTATTCAAAACGAAAAGATATTCGCTAGAATTAAAACAACACAGCGAGCCCCCTGGGCGGGGGTAACCAAGATGGCTCCTGTAGGGTGGACGACGGATAAAATTGTGCAAGGGGTGGGGGCATTCGATTTGCTGCGAAATTTTAATTGGTCGCTCGGTGAATGAGTCTTTTTTCCTTTTTAGATATATTTTTTTTATTAAGTTGTGATGTAGAATGTATGAAATTTTGGTTAGTTAGGTTTTTATTATATCTATGCAGAGAATAATAGTATGAAATAATATTTTAGTGAATAATGTATTAAAAATTATTAGTTCTTTTAGAAAACTTGTACCCATATGTTAGATAATGAAAATAATGAATAAATAAAGAATATTATATAAATCTAATGTTAAAAAAAATTGTATAACTTGAAATTAATAAGTATAAAGTAAATCTATTTTAGTAAAGATAAAGCAAATGATCCTCATTGGTTGGTTGGCTGGTGGATGGTTGTTTGTAATTCTTTCACGCAAAAAACTACTGAACAGACCTAGATAAAAATATACAGTACAGTAGCGTACTACACAACATAGGCTACAATTTATAAATTTTAGAAATGAATTTTAAAATGTCAATCACACACATAAATAAAAAAACATACTTCTCAAAATTTTCTCATGTTTTTTATAAAAGTAAATATATTTGGTAAACTTAGACCTTCTCTATGTAACAAGTGTTTCCTTGATATTAGAAACCTTGGCAATATAAATATAATTTTAAATTATTTAATTTAATTAACTTGAAATAACAGTTTCACACTTCCTCCGCAGCAAGATATTAAAGAAAACCTAGTGTCCTGTCACTCCATTCTCCTTTCTCCATTAAAATAATAATAATAATAAAAATAAGCACAAATAAAGAAACAAAACTAATGAAGACAACTCCCAAAGAATTGTTACTTAACTTAAAGCAAACTTTTTCAAACAAAGCGCTGTCTAATCTCACAAAATTCTTTCACACTCAGGTAATTACACCAGAAACTTTCCAAAACATTATTCCTAGGAAACTTAGACGAACTTCAATACACATGTGTCTATATATAATTTTGCTAAAAGAAACCTTAACACTTAGAAATTAAAGTTTAATTTTATTTGTCAAAATCGTTAACCTTCACATATGAATGGGTTAACGTACGTTGATTCATGTAGGCTTCGAAATAAGGTCATGGGGACTCTAAATCTATATATAAACAAACATATGTAGCTTATGTTAGAGACGAATTGTAAATATTACGGATAACTACGTAACTTTGATAAAAAAGGAACTTCATGAGGTGTAATTTTATAGTTTTATCTATTTTTTGTGTGTTTGTATTGGTTTCGTGTGATTTAAGTAAAAAAATGAGTTATTTATTGTGTGTATCCATACATATAAAGCGAATTAAATATACAATTTTTATAGATTAACTGTTATAAAAAAATAAAATTTTAACAAAAAAAAACAACTTCAAATATAATAATGCACTAGCAAATAATATTATTACGAATAACTCAAAAACTACTCGCCAGATCTTAACTAAATTTAAAAGCGACCACATTAGAAGAACTAGCTATCATATAGAAAAGAATCATCAAAATCTGTACAACCAGTGAAAAGTTATACGATGTTAGCGTTACACATAAAAATACAGTCGAGCTTCACGTTTCATCCCATAAAGCAGGGTACTCAGAGAACCTAGTACCAAGCTGTTATCTCTTTACCATTTATAATTTTTTTTTTACTTCACGCTGTATCCCGCATATAGTAGGGTAGGCAGAGGGAACCCGAGTACCTAGTGTTAAGACACTCCGTTTTCGAACAACAATTCCGTTCCTCACTTTCATTTATAATTTATTCTTATATTTTAGTCAGTAGTTATGATAGGCAAAATAGTAAAAAGGCGAAAAGTAGTTTTTTTTTTTATATAACCCACTTAATAAACATTAAGAACTTATTAAAACTATACATTTACACCCAACGCATGTTGTGGCGCAGAGGCACAAGCGTGTGACTGTAAATGCGACAGGTTGTGGGTTCGATTCCCACTCCAGGAAATGGAATTTTTCATTTCCTGGGTTTGGTAACATATATAAGATAAAGCGCGGCGTTGAGTTTCGCCATTCAACACGCAATGCCTCAATTCGGCGGAAAGTGGGGAGCGGAGTGTCATAGCACTAACTTCCTTCTGCCTACCCTGCGGGATACGCCTATATGCGGGATACAGCGTGAATCTATTTATGTATATACATTTATAAAATATCTCATTATAAATAATTTATATAAATACCAACTAATATTTTTATAAAATTTCAGAACGACATCTGAAGATGACTCTTGGTTTTTATTTCGTTATAATTTCGAAAGCATAATTAATCGCCCGCCACCCGCCCTAATTGAATCACCCCTACCCCAGGAAAAACAACCCTTTCTTATTTTTCCTTGTCCCCCTTGCAAGACGATAAATCCTTGGTACAGACACTGAAAGATCTTATTACGAATTACACCTAAACTTGACATCTACGACTCTATTGGAAGGAAATAAGGTGTAAATTTCAGTAATTTTTGCATATAAATGGTAAATATAAATTGGTTTTTAAAACAAGAAAAAGCCTTCGCAATTCGTCATTGGAATTCCGCGGGCGTATAATGGCGCTCACGTTTAGAAATCGCGACGGTTATGTTTGGATGATTTTTTTTTTATATAATTTTGAAGAATAATATTTTTTTTTATAACAAAAATAACAAATTCGAAGAAATGGTAATTCGTAAGAAAATCGACTTCTAATAAAATCCACTGAAATGACAAATTATTAGGAATGACTCAAAAATGATTTAATGATCAGATTTTAACTAAATTTAAATTAGAACCACTAGCTATCATATAAAAAAGAATCATGAAAGTTTTTTTTTTAACTTCACGCTGTATCCGGCATGTAGCGGGGTAGGCAGAGAGTTAAGACACTCCATTCTCTCTTTCAACAATTCCGTTCCCCACTCTCCGCCGAATTGAGGCATTGCGTGTTGAGTGGCGGAACTCAACGCCGCACTTTGCCTTGTTACCAAACCCAAGAAATTTTAGATCATCAAAGATGGTTCACCTAATAAAAAGTTATGCGAATAGACATAAAAAATATAGTGAAATTGGGAAATCTCTATTTTAAGTCGTTTAAAAATAATATATATCTTTTTAATACATTATCTTAATTTATTTTTATAATATGCAATATTTGTATATATTTATGAAATGGGTGAAAACTATAGATTTTTTTTTTTTTATTGTAGTGGAAGGTGTCAAACGAGCAGAAGACTACCTGATGGTAAGTAGTTACCCTCGCCCATGGACATCCACAACACCAGAGAAATTGTAAATACGTTGCCGGCCTTTAGGGTGTAGGTGTCTGTACACACGACGCTTAAAAGATACCAAATCGTAGCTCTCAGGGAAGACCTCACTAGGAAGATCATTAGGAAGAAAAGATCTTAAGGCACGCACGCTAGATGCAAACCATGGGTCTAGATGGTGCGGATATATAATTTAACTGATATTTTTATTATTTTTACTTTCGTCAAGAAATCCTAATATCTCTCTCAATCTTAAGAAATGCCATACATTGTTCAACGAGAAGAACTTTCATTTATTGCCAAAAAAATCAAATATTAAACTTTAAAATCACAAATACATACAAATTGTACATAGCTAGGTTAAAAAAAAAACATAAAAATATCTACCCCATCAAAAGTTAATAATAATAAGAAATAAGCGTACCGAGACGCCACCCCCGATTTAGGGGTAGTTTTTTAGGGGCTCTTACCCCCTACACGTCACCACTTAAGTCAGAACTCTTGGCCCCCTTTTGTTTTGTCCTATTTACTCACGATTGTACACGAAGGGTAGGTCAAATTATAATAGACGCCTTAAGGGGGAAAAGAAGAAATAAATGCACACCTCCTGTTTTAAATTGCTAAGATGAGGGCTTTCTGAATGGAAAAGTTTTAATTTGTTTCGTTTTTTGCAATAGTATATTATGGAATGATCTTAATATAACTATATATATAAAAAAAAATTATTTACTTATGTATTACTAAAATTAATCCAAACCAAGCGTGAATAAGTGGATAAATCAAAAGTACATACTTTTAGGGCAGATTTTCATACATTATATTAATTGAATTATTTTTTATATGTATATTATATAATAATAGAGACAAAGCGCGGCGTTAAGTTCCGTCGCTAAACAAGCAATATTACAATTTCGGGTGCACAGCTGAGAACGTAGTGTTTTGACACTAGGTTCTCTCTGATTACTTATAATAATATTATTTAAACTAGATACAATCTGTCTCCTAGTGACCTACATACGCATATTCTTAACTTGCTTTTATCAGATGTACCTATCTGTCTACTAATATATTAACGTAAGAAAATCATATAACAATGTCTTAACAAAATAATGTGAATTATTTTGACCCACTTTGTCTTTCTCTTGTCGTGTGATTTGTTAGAAAATTGGCACTCGAGTCCGAATCCGATGGCAATACAATATTAAAATAGTAAACTTATGAGGACGATTATAATAAAGAAGAATTAATTTTAAGTAAGATTTTTAATTAATTTATGCAATTTCGCTGAAATATATGAAAAATATGTATTTTTTCTTCATAGATTTCATGTTAAAAATCTCAAAACGCTTATAATAGAAGTATTATTGTAACTTTTAAGTTTCAAATATTTTACAATACTCTGTAACATTAATATGTAATTCTTCTAACTTAAAACTTCTTTATAGCATTTCTACTATTTTAACACCCATGGTTAGCAACATTAAGTTTAATTTCAATTAAAACGTATCAAAAAGTAATATAAAATAATATAATCGAAATTACCAAAAACTTAGAAAATCCATTATTAATTTCCATCCCTTCAAATCCTCCCTTATCCTTCATCCTACATAGAGGCCCTTCGAAAAATGCACTTAGATATTTAAAGATATAATTAAGGGGGGTAGCGCACCCTTAGGGAAATTCACCTTCTTTTGACATTTTAAAGACCCCTTTTCTTATACCCTTGCATCAAATAAGTATTCTTATTTAAACATTTTACTGGATAGGCTTATTATAAAAAAAAATAACAAAAGACGAAAACAAACTTCGAATAAAATACACGACAAATAACATACATACATTATATATGTATGGATTATTCACAATAATGTTAAAAATTACTTTTTAGATCTTAAATATATTTAATTTAAATAGGATGAATCAGGAGCAATAGTCATCATATAAAAAAATCATCAAAATTGATTTACCTAGAAAAAAAGGTCTGTCGTGGCCCAAAGGCACAAGCGAGCGACTGTAAACGCGACAGGTTGTGGGCTCGATTCCCACTCCAGGAAATGTAAAATTTAGTATTTTCATTTCTTGGGTTTGGTAACAAGGCAAAGCGCGGCGTTGAGTTCCGCCACTCAACACGCAACGCCTCAATTCGGCGGAAAGTGGGGAACGGAATTGTTGAAAGAGAATGGAGTGTCTTAACACTAGGTTCTCAGGTTCCCTCTGCCTACCCTGCTATATGCGGGATACAGCGTGAAGTGTTTATTATAATATACAGGAGATAAAAATTAAAATCTAGAAACAAACCTCTGTCCAGCATCTATATTTAATAGAGTATATTAGCTGGCGATAGTCAACATAACATATTAACTGAATAGATCATAAAAATGTCGTACAATATCGTTCTTAAAATATTCTCAAAAAAAATACCGTGGTAGGATTCGAAGCCGCGCCTCTTGGAATCTGTCCATGAAACTATTTAGTTAAGCTACACGTTCCTATCGAGCTATGTCGAAATTCTTATATGCTAGTTAGGTACAACTCATTTTTGTTGTTAACATGTAGCGAGTTAAAATAATTTTTAAAATATTTTCCTTATCATATTATATATGTATGACTGTAAACGTAACAGGTTGTGGGTTCGATTCCCACTCCAGGAAATGTAAAATTTAGTATTTTCATTTCTTGGGTTTGGTAACAAGGCAAAGCGCGGCGTTGAGTTCCGCCACTCAACACGCAATGCCTCAATTCGGCGCAAAGTGGGGAACGGATTTAGATGAAAGAATGAAGTAAACACTTTAAAAAATATTGAAATACTGGATCATTATCATTATATTAAAGCAAAATTACACAAAATCTTTAAAAATAAATGGTAGCCTAGTTAGAAAAAGTTCGTAGTTTCTGTGTGAAAAGAGTACAACAATAAAAAAACAAGCCCCTTACAAAATTTAACATATAACAATAGTATCATATACAAATATTGCTACAAGCGGGAATCGAATCTCCACTATTACACTCATCTCGAAGTAGATTTTATGAACGTTGGGTTAATCAAAAATTTTCACAGAGATAAAACTGAAGTATAAAGAGATATGATAGTAAAAACTCCGGTAAGTATTTTACTTTACTACTAGTTTTATGATATCTTAGTTTTATAGTGTTTTTAACCGTAATTAAATTCTAGAACATTACATTGTAAAATGAAACCTTTGAAAATATTATATCATACACATATATATGTACGTATGTATGTATAACCAAAATAAATAAAAAAATAGTAGTCAGTGAGAACTTAGTGTCAAGACACTACGTTCGCCGCTTTACCCCCTAATTCGAGTTATTGCGTATTGAGTGGCGGAACTCAACGCCGTGTTTTGTCTTACCAGAGTGGAAATGAAAATAATATAAATATGATCATGAACTCGAGTGGTAATCGAACCCACAGAATCCGCAAAACAAATATCATTATTCAAAACTCAGAATGATATCCAATACCATATTTTAAAGCAGACAAGCAAAAAGAGAATATTAACGACTAACCTGCATCTCTTGGAATCTACAAGTAAAAAAAAATCGATACCCCATAATACAAAGAAACTATTAAATTAATTAGAATTAAAAAAACACAATTCAATTCTCCACTCTGGCAAGACAAAGCGCGGCATTCAGTTCCACCGCGTAATACCTAATGTTTCAAATTCGGCCGAAAAGCGGTGAATGTCTTGACATTACGTGACATTGACATTAGGTACTCTCTGACTACACCGCTATGCTAAGCTTTAACCTGTTTTTTTTTTAAATAAAATTAAATGTAATTTCTTAAATATAATAGAAATAGCTCTTCATGTAAATATATATCAATGTTCCTTTCACCCTTCGATCATTTAAAAGTATATAGCTTATAATTAACAAGCGAACATAGACAGCTTTTATTGTTTCTGAAACATCTTCACTCATTACTATTTCTAATGAGTAATTTTTATTAATATTTGTGTAGCTTTAAGAGTTTTCCGATTTTAATAGAACCTAGTGTCATGACACTCCGTTTTTCCCTTTCAGCCTGAATTTAAGACATTGTGTAATGAATTGCGGAATTTAACACCGCACTTTGTCTCATCCTAGTGGAGAAATAAAAATAATTTATATATAATTTGCTCGAGTGGTAATGGTAATCAAGCTGGTCGTTTAGGGACAGACACTGTTCCACTTTGTTATGCAATAGCTTCTTAATATATGACAATCTCAAAACTTTTATACTGCTTGAATAAAAAGACTTTATGTTTAAAAATATATATTTTCGGATTAGTAATATAAAATACAGCATTGGCTTCGACAATTCAAAGTACAATGTGTCTCATTAAGTATGAATGTGTAGAGTGGAGAGATTTCTCTCAATATTTTGTCATAATGCGTAAGATTCCTTAACACAGGAAAAAATAAATAAAACCCTACGTGAAATACGTAAACATTCAACAAAACAAAATAAATAAAAAATTCTAAAACAAGACAGAATAAAAAATTTAAAACCCAATCTCAATAAGTGAGAAATAAAAACACCCATTAAAAGGATGACATGTACAACATTTGTTCTTCGAAATTGGCGGACGAGTCCCGACGAGGGACGTGTCAACGAAAAAACAGTAAAAAGCGAGAAAAATAAGGAAAAAGCGAAGAGCTGGTATTATCCATGTTAATTCAGGGGTTAATTTAATTCACGCCTAATTCTATTTGCCGAGTAAAGGGGGGTGATAATTGTAGGACAGTTTTTTGTGACGTGGACGAAGGAAAATGGTTTTTTAAGCCATTAGGAAACCCCTCCTTTATACCGTGGGAATATCCGGCTTTAGAATAAAGATAATTCATTTCAAATATTCCTTCAAAATATTATATTTCATTTTCTGGGTTTGGTAACAAGGCAAAGCGCGGCGTTGAGTTCCGCCACTCAACACGCAATGCCTCAATCCGGCGGAAAGTGGGTAACGGATTTGTTGAAAGAGAAAGGAGTGTCTTAACACTAGGTTCTCAGGTTCCCTATGCCTACCCTGCTATATGCGGGATACAGCGTGAAGTTAAAAATAAAAAAATAAAGAACATGCTTACCTTTACTCATTTTCGCTTTTAGAAAGACGTTTGACTTAGTTTATCACAACGATCACGTTTGAGGGTATATTTAGAACTGACCGATACGTTTGTTAAATGTTAGACGACACTAATAATAATATTTGTAGCTTATAACCCTTCAATGCGATACCGGTTTTTGGACGCAACGCGCGAAAGTGACCGGTGTCCCTCAGGGGTCAACTTTAGGCTCTTATTGTCTATTTTTTGAATAGGACTGGTCAATCTGGTTTTACTGACCCTTCCTTATCCTTTTAAATGTTTTGTAAGCAGGGATTTTACGGCAGCTGCTGGACTGGTCTATGGTGAAATATTTTTGTAACTTAATCTGATAGATTAAAATTATTGTATAATTTGTATTATTCTTTAAAGTAACGGTTTGCAGTAATGTATTTATACAACAGTCATCTAAACCAAAGTATGCAGCGGATGTTAATGCTATCCGGGGATATATTCTATGAAGTATATATTTTTTTGTAACTAGACGGGACATATTTAAAAAATTCTTCTCATTTTAGGCGAGTTCGTACTTTTAGGGTAGTCAGAGAGGAACTATTGTCAAATCATTCCGTTTTCCGTTTTCCGGCCGAAGTAAGGACATAAGGTGTTGAGTAGCGGAACTCAACGCCGCGAGGAAATAAAAATATTTAAAATATAATCATGCTTCCGAGTGGGAATCAAACCCACAGCCAATCGCCTCACTACGCTACGATGGGCTTTTTATTCTTGCAGAACTAAGTAATATGTAAAAAGTTAAAATATTGAAATAAATAAATAAAAACTAACATTTTATACCTGCCTTTGCGCCTGTCGTGGCGCAGAGGCACAAGCGTGCGACTGCAAACGCGACAGGTTGTGGGTTCGATTCCCGCTCCAGGAAATTAGTAGTAGTTAGTATTTTCATTTCCTGGGTTTGGTAACAAGACAAAGCGCGGCGTTGAGTTCCGCCACTGAGCACGCAATGCCTCAATTCTGCGGAAAATGGGGAACGGAATTGTTGTAAGAGAACGGAGTGTCTTAACACTAGGTTCTCTGTCCTCTGCCTACCCGTCCTGTCCCTGCTATATGCAGGATACAGCGTGAGTTAAAAAAACCTACTTACTAACAATAATTAATACTCATTTAAATAAATAACAATTCATGAAACAAAACAGCTAGTAATAAACAGTGCTTAGTGCATAGAAATTACATACAAGTCTATAAGTGTATAATTTGAAAAAGGCAGCTATAAAGTATTATCAGTTACCGCCCACTCGCGGTCTATCATTACCAATAGAAAATAATAAAAAATTCTATTAGAAATTCTTTGTTGGTTATGTGGAATGGTGGAAATATGCCTGGCTGTAAAGGTGTCGTGATTGAACTCGCTTCTGAGGTAATTATATATGGGTACGTCATCTTTTGTCTTTGATTTTGATATAATCGTACATACATATGCGCGATTTTTTTTGTTTTGTATTTTTGTATTTTATTGTTTTATATCTTATGATAATTTTCTTTTAATTATAATGTTTATAATAAGCGTTTTTTATATATTTAAATAGGTTTTTTTTTAACTTCACGCTGTATCCTGCATATAGCAGGGTGGCAGAGGGGAACCAGAGAACCTAGTGTTAAGACACTGTTCCCCATTTTCCGCCGAATTAAGGCACAGGTGCTGATTGGTGGAACTCAACGCCGCGCTTTGCCCTGTTACCAAACCCAGGAATATGAAAAATTTTAACATTTCCTGAGGGAATTGAACTCCACGACCTATCAAACTTACAGTCTCACGCTTGTGCCTCTGCGCCACGACAGGCGTCAATAATGCAACAGCAATAATAATGATATATATTTATAATATATATAGACTAATAATAAAATAAGACACTCTAAAAAAGTGGAAATTACATACCGAGACAATACAAATGTTGAATCCCATTATCTTTCAACAATTCCGTTCCCCACTTTCTGCCGAAATGAGTACTGAATTATGTACTGAATTATTTTAAACATATATATAACTAATAACAGTCCCATAATGGATTATAAAAGTATATTTCATATTCAAGAAGCTCATTATTATATTTATCATATTTCTACGCAAAGCAGGACAGGCTGAGAGAGTTGTACGTTTGTCTAGTCCGTAACATTTTCCAACTTTGACTATATTTTCATATCACTTAACTAAGCTTAGGAAATAAGATATTTTTTTTCCAAAGAGTCCAAGTATTTTAGTTGCCTACTTAATATATTATTATTACTTATTATAAAATGAAAACTTGTCTTAACACTTGTTAAGACAAGGCATTCTCTGCTTCTCGCATCAATTCAAGACATTGTGTGTTGACTGGCGCAACTCAATAAAAATAATTTAAATAAGTGTAATCATACCCTGACTGGAGATTGAATCCAGAACCAATGCGTTTAAAATAAGACGATCTACTGCTCCACAATGACCTCAATTATAACATGCTAATGTCCAAAAGGCCAAAACAATGTGATTAATCACTACCTCTCTTACTTGCATACTAAAGAAAAAAATGGTTTGTAGGTGTAATTGAAAATCAGCGCCTTTTGCCATAATATTTAGTTCTTAATATGAATAATTCTCGCATATTGTAATGTTTTTTCTTTGTGGCAATAAATGTGTTTTATTATTATTATGAAAATTATTATTATTATATATTATTATTATGAAAACAGCCCATAAAAATATTCAAATTTCCTAAATCAATCGTGTATTTTTTGGTGTACTCATTGTATATATTTATGAACTTTTCGTTCGTCTATTTGAAAAGTACACGAAAAGGCAGAACACGCGAACCATCGATAACGTTCTATGGGAAAATGTTTTTATCTATTTATAAATTCAATATTTCTGGCTGGTACCATCTGATTACGATTATTTGACAAACCTACTTGCTGTAAGGCTTGTGGAAAAGTTTATAAATATTATTGTGATAATTTTTTTAAAAATTCTTTACAATTTATAATTCTTATAAAAAAAATCCTATGTATTTTTATGTTCCAACTAGACGTGAATATGTTGATAAATGAAAAAGAGATATTTTTCAAGCCAGACATTCTCTAAGTTAAAGTTGTATCTGTTATTTTTTTGTATCTAAATACTGTTCTTTTTTTACCTGAAAGTAAATGTTATTTATTTGTCTAATAATATTTTTAAAAATATATGCAAGTGGATTTTCAATATATTCAAATCTGTTACGGATATATGTATTTTCATACTAATAACGCATTTAGGATACATATGCGGTGTATGATTCGTCGGGGATTCAAATGAGAAAAAAACCAAAAAAGGATGTTCAAGATTTTTTCCTGCATAGTACTTTGTCATTTTCCACCCGAATCCGTGATATTGCGTGTTGAGTAGCGAAACTGAACATCGCTCTTCGTATTTTCGATGAAATAAAAATAATTCATACACCGACTGACATTATCACACCTACAATTTTTAGAATTTGTTAACAAAATAAATAAGATTTTAACAAACAGAGAAAACCGATTTTAAATGAACTAAAAAGTAACATTATTACGAATAACTCAGAAACTACTCTTCACTTCATAACTAAAATTAAATCATCAAAAGCACTAGCTATCAATATAAAAAAAGGATCATCAAAATCGATTCACCCGTAAAAAGTTATGAAGTAACACACATTAAAAAAACACAAACAATTTAAACCCTTCTTTTTCAAATCGGTTAAGTGGATAGTTATACTATAATTTATACATTTCCCATACATTTATAGTTTTTATCGTAAAACCCAATGAAGCGTTGTATATCAATAAACAATTTAAGTTCCCCAACCCTTCCACCACATGTCTATAGTACGTGATCGTGAATAAGAAAGAAAGTAAAAAATGTATTACTGTACAGTTTACACCACACTACTGTCCGTCCATATGTGCTATTGTTGACTTTTTGTTAATAATGGTTTAGTTGAATGCAATTTTTGTTGTGGTCATTTTTAGGGTTACCATGTTTTAATGAGTATTTATTTAAAAATAGTATTATTAATTAGTATTACAAAAAATATTACGTATTGAGTGGCAACACATAATGTTTTTTTAAGTAGGCGCAGGAATATAGTGTCAAGACATTCCACTCTCCACTTACCTTAGGGTCGGCAACGCGTAAGTGATGCCCCTGGTGTTGCAAGCGTCCATAGGCCACGGTAACCACTTACCATCAGGTGGGCCGTGTGCCTTGTTGCCACCGTCGTGGTATTAAAAAAAAAAAACCTTCCGAAGACGAGATATTGCTTGTTAGGTAAAGTGAAAGTAATCATAACCCCGAGTAGGAATCGAACCCGTGTTTACAGTCAAACGTAGCGTCTGACTATACTGCACCCACTGAGCCCCGATTAAAAGTTATTATATATTATAGATTTTTTTATAATTATAATAACGTTTTGTTTTGATTATGTTTTTATTTAGTCATAAAAAAAAATCAAAGAAAATTAAGCCAATCGATCAATCGTCGAATCAACCATGGGATGTAGAATATATAATTTCGTAATAAGGAAATACGTTTAATGTTAAAATAATATTATAATTTTGGTCACATTTGTCCAACAATATGTTATTGAATGGTAACCGCATCTAGTCGAAACCGGTTATAGCCGGAACCGACTAGATCCGGTACCGGCCAGTTGACCCTTTCTTACCTTTATTTGGGGTCGAAAGGTCCTTGAGCAGATGTTAGTATTAAACGATAGGTGTTAAATTTGTATCCATAATTTTATTTAAACTATTGCCATTTAAAATACAGCTTCATGCGTTTTCCGGCTTGGCCCTGCTAAGTATAAGTTAAAGAGAACCGAGTGTTCAGACACTCCGTTCTCCGCTTTCTGCCGAATTGAGTGTTTTCATTGTGTGGTGCTGAGTGGTGGAACTCAACGCCGAGCTTTGCCTTGTCACCAAACCCAAGAAACGAAAGTACATTTCTTGGAGTGGAAATCGAATCCACAACCTGTCGCGTTTACAATCGCATGCTTAGGCCTCTGCCCGAATTCGAGTCATTTCATATTGCGTGGTGAAACTCAATAGGGAAATATAAAAAAATCAAATATAACTAATCCCCCAAGAAGGAATCGAACCCATATCTAATTGCGTTTACAATCAGTCGCTATTCCACTGCGCCAGCGTGACCTCTTACTTCTAGATATCAAATACAATAATATCAAACCAAACACATAGAAATACTCATATAAAAAATAAATTTATTTCGCGCTTCGTTTGTGTATGTACGCTAATGCGGTTTAAGCTTAAGTGCGGTTACAGTGAAAGGAAATAAAACTGAATGATTTGTCGCTAACTATTTTCTATGTTCATAATAATTTATTTTTATTATAAGTTATAGAGAACGTACGTAGTGATGTACTCTATTTTCTATTTTTTATGTATCAATATTATTCAGTTCAGTACAGTTCTTTAAGTATAGCGTTTCGAACGTATGAATTGAGCACAAATCAGCTCGCCAATGTCATGTTATATATATTCGTATGGAGAACACCCGAAGGAGGATTGATCGATAACAAGAGATAATTACACTATCTCTATATACATACATACACAATTTCACGCTGTATCCCGCATATAGCAAGGTAGGCAAAGGGAACCTCACAAAGGGAACACTCCGTTCCACACTTTTCGCCAAATTGAGGCATTGCGTGCTGATTGTTTTTAAGATGTAAAAATCGTGTCTCCTAGTAAGTAACACCAAAATCATCATCACGTCTGGAGACATGGCCAGCCCAATTTCACTTTAGCATGATTATTTTATGGCCAATGTCGGATATAGGGAGAACCAGACCAAACTAGTAGACCGTACTTTCACAAAACGCGTCTTTAAGTTCCACTCGCAGTGTCCCGAATTCAGGCGGAAACAGAGTGTTTGGACACTGGGTCTTCTCTGAATGTCTGCTATAGGAAATGAAGCGTGAAACTACGAAAAAAACAAAAATACCTTAAAATAGCGTGTATGATTCGAACCCACTTCTAACTCCGAACGGACACATGCAACAGTTAACAGTTTAAAATAGTTGAAAACTTTTAATAGGTTATCAGGAACACTTAACATTCTTAAAACTTGTCCAGATCGATATCGCACGAATGTACTCAGTACTTCTGCTACATACAAAGTAAATGCAAATTAGAACTTTCCAAATATCCCGGTTGTTTCGCAAACAATTTGTAAAGCAAATTTTTAGTGTGACGGCGCCCGGATTTCCTTCCCTAGGTAACTGTTCCTCTCGCCGGATAACCGGTGTAAATCTTACATTAGTACTGCTGAGTACACCTACAGGGGATAAATTATTAAAATAATAGTGCAAAAATTAATTACACTACAGTTATGGATTTGAATCTTTAATTGTACTCAAGGAAGAACGGACAAAGGAAAGGACTTCTTGACATATTCGTAATTGTCAAAATATATGTTCTACATGTGCAAATTTTGTTTTAGAAAGCCAATCAGCATTTTATTTTTTTTTCTTGCATATGTTTGTTCATTTCTTTTCTTAAAATGTGGGGTCTGTTTAAAGATATTCATATATGAATACGTTAAGGTAAACCTTTATACCCATTTTTATGAAAATTGTGCGAACATAGAAATAAGAAATTTAACACAGTCGACGATTATATGGAGAAGGAGTGCAAAAAGTCCATATTACTGTGTAGGGAATGGAAATATTAAAACGAGAACGAACGTCTTAACACTAGGTTCTCTGGTTTCCGCTGCCTATCCCGTACGGGATACATAGTGAAAAAAATAAAAATTAAAAATTAGAACCTACATGCACTGTACCGCATATCTGGGAAAGGCTGCAATAACTCGCCGGTGTTTTCGCGCATTCTTCCCGCGCCGTACTCGCCTTCGTGAGTCGCTATACGTTAACGCTTACTATGAATTTACATACTGTTTTATACGTTTTTTTATAAAATAGACATAGATAATATAGTGTTAAGACACTATTCCTCACTTTTCGCTCATTTTTGACATATTTGACTTTGACGTGACTACTCATAATGGACAATCGTCTGGGAATCGAATTTAGCGTTTTGCATCTGCGTAAAGTAACATGATCTGACGTATTGGTAATTTAAATAGGAATTACAGAAAAATACATTCAATTAACTCGAAACGATAATATAAGAAAATATTAAAATCTTATACCTAAGGTCAATAAATAGAATAACTAATAAAATGAATTGCCTGTCGTGGCACAGAGGCACAAGCGTGCGACTGTAACGCAACAGGTTGTGGGTTCGATCCCACTCCAGGAAATGTATTTTCGTTTCCTGGGTTTGGTGACAAGGCAAAGCGCGGCGTTGAGTTCCGCCACTCCGCACCACACAATGTCTCAATTCGGCGGAAAGTGGGGAACGGAGTGTCTTAACTAGGTTCTCAGCTTCTCTCTGTCTACCCTGCTATATGCAAAATATAGCGTCAAGCTAGAAAAAAAAATCACATTTACTATTCAATTAATATGAGATTCATCGTGGCGCAGTGCGACAACGTCTAACCATTAAAGCAATTTGTTCTGGGTTTGATTCCCACTAGGGAGAATGATTATATCGAAATTATTTTCGCTTTGTACAGACAAAGCGCGGATTTACTACAATTCACTTTTTTTTTATTTTACTTAGAATATAAATAAAAATAATGTAATTATGTCTATTTTATCTTTGAAACAAGAATCAAAATTTTTTAAATCATATATACATATACAGAGGCAGAGGGAACCTAGTGTTAAGATACTCCGTTCCCCACTTTCCGCCGAATTGAGGCATTGCGTGCTGAATGCCGGAACTCAACGCCGCGCTTGGCCTTGTTCCCAAACCCAGGGAATGAAAAATTCCATTTCTTGGAGTGGGAATCGAACCCACAACCTGTCGCATTTACAGTCGTACGCTTGTGCCTCTGCGCCACGAAAGGCTTTCTTAAAAATCATATCAATAAAAATATGATATCAACAAAAACGGAAGCCGCACTT
This sequence comes from Philaethria dido, assembly GCA_033558755.1. Lineage (NCBI taxonomy): Eukaryota > Metazoa > Arthropoda > Insecta > Lepidoptera > Nymphalidae > Philaethria > Philaethria dido. The sequence continues at coordinate 993,001 of JAKGSA010000647.1, forward strand.
AAAATAAATATTTATAATCTATAATCTTATCTAACAATGTATCGACAGGTTGTTCAAAATATCGATTTAAAACGATTCTTTTGTTTTTTTTTATCATTCTTAACAAAACCTGAGTTATAACTGGTGTGGCGTATCCCTAAATCTTGATGAAATTATTTATATCGATTTTTAACCTTATTTTCATTATCTTAAAGTATATTTTCATTTAAATAGTTAACAGGAAACATTTTTTATAAAAACTTTCGATTTTTATATCGATTCATATTATAAAATATTGAAAAAGGTCGGAAGTTGTAGATTTTGAAAGTGAAAAGAATCGATTTTGTTTACATAACATTATAATAACGATTCGTAACATATTGGTGAAACTTATCGCGTCAAAAATCTGTCAGTAGCAATAAAAACATGAAGAAGCAAGAACTTGGAATACTAAAATATTATTAAAAAAATATATTTTTGTGGCCATCGAGTCGTTTTTTTCATCCCCGAAAGAACTGCACTTATATTACATATATAGCTTCACGCTGTATCCCGCATATAGCAGGGTAGGCAGAGGGAACCTAGTGTTAAGACATTCCGTTCCCCACTTTCCACCGTATTGAGGCATTGCGGGCTGAGTGGCGGAACTCAACGCCGCGCTTTGCCTTGTTGCTAAACCCAGGAAAAGAAAATACAAAACTTTTACATTTCCTGGAGTGGGAATCGAACCCACAACCTACCCCCAAAGAAATCGTTGAAAGTTACGTTAACTCAGTGCCAAATCATTCTTACTTCTCTTTACTTACGACTAAAAACATCATATATCAACGCATCCTTTGTTAATATTTAAATTATTTTCATTACTTCGTTCTGGTGAGACAAAACTCGGCGTTAAGTTCCGCCAGTTGACACATAAATTTTCGAATTCAGATATCAGAAGACAATGTGTCTGGACACTAACCCTGCTTCGAGAAAAAGAGTGAAGCTGAATCCATTATATTCGCCCAACATGCAAACTAAAGATAAATGTAATACTTATATAAATATGCCTGTCGTGACGCAGAAAAGTAAGCGAGATAGGTTGTTTGTTCGACCCCCACTCCAGGAAATGGAATTTTTCATTTTCTGGGTTTGGTAACAAGGGAAAGCGCGGCGTTGAGTTCCGCCACTCAGCACACAGTCCCTCCATTCGGCGGAAAGTAGGGAAGGGAGCGACTTAACAGTAGCTTCCCTCTGCCTACCCTACTATATGCGGGATACAGCGTGAAGTTAAAAAAAAACATGTAGTGTGTATTTATCTAAAGAATAATTACAAAATAAGACAAAATACTCCTAGAATGTCGTCAGGTTTCCAAACAATGAGTGAACTACGCTCATTTAACAAGTAATCTAAACTTCGATTCTTCTATAGATACCTACAAATTCATGGACGCTAGCCTCAGCTATGTAAGTGCAATTTAAAATGTAAATTACGGCAAAGAAGTGGGGGGCCCTCGCAAACTTGAGGCTGCCTCTCCATGTTCTTGCCATAGCAAAAAGCCACTAATTACTCATACAAAACAACCATTATACATCTTAAACCAATGCATTAAAATTCTATTTCCTTTAACATAAAACTAGCTTATAAGACATTTTTGATAATTGTCGAAATGAAACGAAATAATTTCAAAGTATTCAATTTTGAACTTTAAATTGTAGATATAAGGTTTAGTTTAATTTGATCAATTAATAAAGGATTTAAGACGTTCCGGTTGTATTTTTTATATTTCTTAGCAAGTAAGGATTTGTTTTGCCAGAAAATGTGTTGAGACGCGGACGTCGCCTTCCTACTTTAATTTCTAAAAGGAAATTTAATTATCTGCGCTAAGTCTTTTCAAAATTTACTTTTGCTGTAAGAAAAATTAAAAAATAAGTTATTACTTCCTTCTATATTTAAATATATATTTTTTTTTAATAAAAAAAAAATATATGTTTTGCTATAGTAATTATATAAATGTGAATACTAAATCAAGCTAAATTAAATATTTTTATTTTAAAACACCTAATAATCCCATATGACAATACACAGAACCTAATATATGACAAATTACAATAAATTCATATAAAAATAAAAAAATAATAAAAAATGAAATTAAATTTTATTAAAAAAAAGGTTTTTCAAAATTCATCTATACCTCTCTTCTTAATTTAGCTTCACTCTGTATTCCGCATATAGCAGATTAAACAGAGGGAACCTGGAAACTAGTGTTAAGACACTCCGTTCTCTTAAGATTTTCGTATTATTATTATCTATACTTATAATATTACTCACTCTACTCTGTATCCCGCATATAGGGTAGGAAGAGGGAATCAGAGAACCTAGTGCTAAGACACACCATTCTCTTTCAACAATTCCGTTCCCCACTTTCCGCTGAATTGAGGCATTGCGTGTTGAGTTGCGGAACTCAACGCCGCGCTTTGCCTTGTTACCAAACCCAAGAAATGAAAATACTAAATTTTACATTTCCTGGAGTGGGAATCGAACCCACAACCGTTGCCGCGTTTACAGTCGCACGTTTGTGCCTCTGCGCTATTTTTATTTTATTTTTAAAGTAAAATTTGAAACACAGCATCCAATACTTGATCGAGACAAAACTTTATAAATGAGTAACAAAATACCTACTCGGTATCGTAGCAACGGAGACCATTCCTTTTTTATCCCCCCACTGGGGTTGGGAAGGGGTGGGGGGAGGGCCGAGAAATGGAAAACTCGGGAAAATTGTAGCATTCTTGAGGCAATGCCGCTCACACCTTCTTAGGCAGTTGTGTACAACATTTTCTGTTTATAATTTTTTTTTTTAATATATTTCGTCATAACTAACAGGTTTTATTATTCTATTGTTATAAAAGTACTGCTATATGACAAAATAATTTTTAATTTAATATTATCAATTTTATGTTTTTATTTCGCAAGCACATATTAAATGGCGGAGTGTTTATTTAAAAAATCAATTTCAATTTGTCCTTTATTTTAGAAACATTTAATAATCTACAATAATTGGTTATCATTGTATTTTATCTGTATAATTTCGAATCTTACGTGATACATAATAATACAATATTTTTAACTGACTTCAAAAAAGGAGGAGGTACTCAATTCGATTGTTTTATGTATGCTGACGTATAACTATTTACTGGGTGAAACAATTTTGATTATTCTTTTACTAGCAGTTTTTGGGTTATATATACTAATCTTATTTTTAAGTATATTTCATTTTTAAGTCTATTTTCGTTTTTTAATAAAGTCGTCGTCGTCGTCGTCGTCGTCGTCGTCGTCGTCAGCCAGAAGACGTCCACTGCTGGACATAGGCCTCCCCCATAGATCGCCATGTAGCACGACTGGATGCCTCCTGCATCCAGCGCTTTCCCGCAATTTGGACTAGGTCGTCGGTCCATCTAGTAGGGGGCCGTCCCACGCTACGCCTTCCGGTTCGTGGTCGCCACTCGAGAACCTTTCTTCCGCATCGGTATAAATAATAAAGTATTAATTATTTATTACAAAAACAAAAACAGTAAGAAAATGCTACGATCCTCTGCAACGGAACGTAAAAAGCAGCGCTGTGTCGGACGTCCCCGCCCCACCCCACGGTACGGACGCTCCGCGGCGCGTACTTGAGATGCTGGATACACAATTATAAATATAAAAGCGTTATTTTATGAAATTTTTAAAAGATTCATCATTTTATTATGAAAATTATAAGAAACCTGACATGGCGCAGAGGCACAAGCGTGCGGCTGTAAATACGACAGGTTGTGGGTTCGATTCCCAATCCAGTAAATGGAAATATTAAATAATATTTAGTATTTTTATTTCCTCGTTCTGGTAACAAGGCAAAGCGCGGCGTTGAGTTCCGCCACTCAGCACGCATTGCCTCAATTTCCGCGGGAAGTGGGGAACGGTAATGGTAAAAGAGAACCTAAAGTCTTAACACTAGGTTCTCAGATACCTTGTTATATGCGGGATACAGCGTAAAGCTAAAAAAATATAATTAGAATTTGCTTGATTCAATACGTTTGTTGTAGGTTCGAATCCAGGCAAAATATTTAAGAATCGAACTAAATCGCATAGTTCCGCTAGAAATATTTTTCTATGTGCATAATATGGATGAAGGATTGATTTTTGAAGGGTTCTAGTTACTTTTTCTATCTATCTTATAATGATTATAGGAAAATGTTGCAAATCTGTTTTAATTAACTTCTCGCCTTTCGCCTTGCATAAATATAATATTATTAGCAGGAAAACTAAGATAACTAGAACATTTTTTTAATAATTTTTATATATACTTTGTATTCATGACAGATACTAATACTTGTAATAATTGTTTAAATTAAAAAAAAATATATTATAAACTTATATAAACGAAGCGTAAAAGTACAGAGTTTTTATTTACCAGAAAACTTTGGCTATTTTGCTTTACGCGTTAAGGATTACATACATTTTTTTTTTTCAACAATACACCGTATCCCACATATAGCGGGGTAGGCAGAGGGAACCTGAGAACCTAGTGTTAAGACACTCCTTTCTCTTATAACAATTCCGTTCCCCACTTTCCGCGAAATTGAGGCATTGCGTATATACATATGTTATCACGTATTAACCTTTCAAAGCTCATAGCAGTATCTCTCAACACTGGGACTAATATTTATATTTAAAACTATAAATGACTACTAGAATATAAGTATAAGAATAGTAGGTAACTGGCTGATTTAATAAAGTGCGGTTAAATTAGATACTCTATTTAACACACAATGTGAAGAGAGTAAGTAGGAGAAAGTATATGAGAAAGGAAAAGTAAAGAGTGCTTTGAGTGAGCTCTTTTCCATTTATCAAAATAATGAACGCCGCCTGTCTTTTTTTTTTGTATCTTCACGCTATATCCCGCATATAGTGGGGTAGGCAGAGGAAACCTGAGAACCTAGTGTTAAGACACTCCGTTCTCTTACAACAATTGCGTTCACCACTTTCCACCGAATGGAGGCATTGCGTGCTAAGTGACGGAACTCAACGCCGCGATTTGCCTTGTTACTAAACCCAGGAAATGAAAATACTAACATTTCTCGGAGTGGGAATCGAACCCACAACTTGTTGCGTTTACAGTCACACGCTTGTGCCTCTGCGCCACGACAGACGTTACTGTGTCTTACCAAAGGGGGAAATAAAAATAACTCAAATATTATCATTATTACGAGTAAGGATTTAACCCAAAACTGTCGCGTACACAGCCAGACATTGTCCCACTGGGCCATAACGATCTATAATCACAAAATTACGTGAAATTAAAAAGCAGCATTTTCTTTATACCGCATAGCATAGTAGTTAAAGTGAACCTAGTGTCAACACGACACAACGATACACCGTTCGACGTTTTCTACCCGAATGTCTTCCGAATTTGCTTGTTAACTGGCGGAACTAAACGCCGCTATTTATGACCATATCGGAAAAATAATATAGTTTAAATTTAATCATTACGTTTAGATATAAAATAAATGTATTATTGTATATTATTTAAATTTCCCAAGCCCGTCCCTGCTTGTCGCGGGTTCCGCATCGTTTTACATATTTCTTCAGTTCATTGTAAGGCATTGAATCAGATCTTATTGTGCTGGTATCTCCTTTCACCGCTGTAAGAAAACTTAGCTTAATTAATATTTTTGTACCTAAAGTATTTATTTTTAATTAAAAATCAATATAAGGTCATCTGATAGCATAGTCTGAAATATAGTCGTGATGGTTATTGGTTCGATGCCCGCTCGGGGTAGTGACTATATTTAATTTAGTTTAATTTCCACGCTTCATTTACGCGAAATGCGGCGTTGAGTTCCGCCGATCAACACGCAATGTCTCAAATTTGGCTCGAGAACGGACAACTCTTTTATGAGGCAAACAAATATATAATTTCTAGATGTAGATAGATCTATATATAGATTCTAGATGAACTCGTTAAGAATTCGTTTACCTCCTAAATATTTACTTTATACATACATAGCTTCACGCTGTATCCCGCATATAGCAGGGTAGGCAGAAGGAACCTAGTGTTAAGACACTTCGTTCTACACTTTCCGCTGAAATATTTACTTCAAAACCGACTTTTTCATTATTTCTACTTCAAGGTGTCGTGAAGAAACACCATTATATTTTTTTTTGTTTCACATCATTTATTTAAAAATAGTAGATTACTTTTTGAAGTTATTTTTAATATTTGTTGGAATCTGGCGGAAAGTGGGTAACGGATTTGTTGAAAGAGAATGGAGTGTCTTAACACTAGGTTCTCAGCTTCCCTCTGCCTACCCTGCTATATGCGGGATACAGCGTGAAGTATTATTAATATTTCACTTTAAAGGAAATTTCTTTGATGAATATTTATTTGAAGCTATCGAAATGATGTTACAATTATGTATATATACTAGTTATATTATGGTCACTTATTTAATACGTTATTAATGTACCACGATAATATTTTCTTCATAATTTTTTTCAGATTCACAATTCCAATCAGCTGATCACGCAGAGAAAACTCAGTGTCAAGTCACTTTATTCTCTGAATTGAATATTGTATGTGAATGGCAGTACTCACAACGCTTTGACACGAGTAGGAATCGAACCCACAACCAACCACGATGCACCACGATGGCTTCTTATATTATATTTTTTTTTATCTAAAATCCTTTAAAGAAGCACATTTATTTATATATTCATTTTACTCTAACAATACCCCTTATATCTTAGTCGCTATAATTTCTTAAGGCTTTTTGCATCATTTACGCTAAGCAAAACAAAACATTAGCCGGCCGATTTAAGAAGACCCCTGTATTTTCATGATCGACCGTTTTCTTATGGAGTTTTTAATTAGGGGAGAGGGGCTGGCGTTTCTCTTTCCACTGGTCGGACATGCTGACAGGGCGCAATCGTGACGTTGTCTAAGAACAAGCCTTTTAAGGATAAAAGTATTTATAGATGTTATTTTTTAAATATAACATTTCTTAACAAGAAATTAAATTATTAGGAATTCACGCGTAGAATGGGAGGCTGAGACACTCCGTACTCCGCTTCCTGCTAGATATCGAGATACTGTATGTTCAATGGCGGAACTGAACGCCGTGCTTTGTCTTACCAAAGAGTTTCAATAGCTGAACAATTAATGAACGATTCGTTAAAATGAAGGTGAAGTAGATAGGATGGGAGTTATACCTTCAAATATTTTTTTCTATATATATAAGCTGCAATTAAGGCAGTTATGATGTATGACATGTACGACGTAAGCTAGTTTGTTGGTTCAAATTTTGTACTGTTTTTTGTATTAATATATGTAGTTATTAAAACTATAAATACATGCTTCAAACTATTTTCTTGTTGTATTCATTGAATGAATATTACATTGCCATCGGATTGGGCCTGGGTATTTGGAAATTATCGTTGTAAGATTTACTTATATGAGTACAAGATAGCTAGAAAAACATTAAAAATATATTAAATATAAATATGTGAAAGAGGCCATGTGGATAGGGACTGACTGTAAACGCGATTGGTTGTGGGTTCGATTCCCACTCGGGAGAATTGGATTAGGCTTTATTTAAAACATTTTCATTGTGCTTTAGTAACATAAAGGGCGACATCGCCGTGAGGTAACACCTCCTGTTTTAGAAATCAGTTGAAAATATTTAAAGAAGAACGTGGAGTATCTCCACTACGTTTTCACTAACTGCCGTGCTATATGGAAAGAGAATGAATTTTGTTAAAAAAATATTAGAACACATATTAAAACATCGCCCCTAATAGCCTAGATAACGCAACCAAAGCTTGTTTATAAGTTCATAAGCCCGCTCTTGCCAAGTCCGCAGCAGGAGCAAAAATAATGCGCAAAGCATTAAAACCAGATAAGGTGCCTTGTTGGCAAAAAACATAAATTTGGCAGCGTATCGCGATGTTACTCATATAATTATGTATAACGAAGTTTAGAGGATTTACAGTTTTTAATGGAGTTCTTTAGTAAATATAGGCCATGGTGGCGCAGTGGAATTGATTACTGTAAACGCATATTGGTTGTGGTTTCGATTCCCACTCGAGGACAAAAGTTGAGTGTGAGTTTTGTCACTTAACGTGAAAAACGGAGTGACTTGACACTAGGTTCTCCTTGACTGTCCTTAAAAAAAGAATTATATTGCATAGGAGATGTTTCTAATATCTATCGCGGAAATAGGATATTAGCGTAATAAAAAAAAGAAATGATTATTCCCATTTTCTTTATATTTAATTATTCTATTAGGTTTGAATGATTAATACAATGTTAGTCGGTTCTAATACTACTAAGGGGAAAACATATATTTTTAATGTACGTAGGTGTTTCGTCGATTTGGTTAGACAAAATGCATTGTTGAGTTTCATCCATAGTCATAGCAGGGAAGGCAGAGGGAACCTGAGAACCTAGTGTTAAGACACTCCGTTCCTCACTTACCGTGGCATTATGTGCTGAGTGGCAGAACTCAACGCCGCACTTTGCCTTCATACCAAACCTAGGAAAATGAAAATTTAACAACACAACCACTCACGCTTACAGTCGCACGTTTGTGCCTCTGCGCCGTGAGCGTTAATAATGCGACAGCAATAATAATGATAAATATATTTATATATAGAATAATAATAAAATAATTCACTCTAAAAAAGTGGAAATTACATACCGAGACAATACAAATGTTGAATCCTTTTTTTGTCGAAAAAGCTCTAGTTTTTTACAACTTTTCCATGAAAAATAAATTATAATATTCAAGTTTTCTAGTAGCAACTGTTCGAATTCATCGGGTTGATCTAGATAAGGGAAATCGAGATTACTTTGGTGCAGACGTCGCCAGTTGTACCCTACGCTTATGAAGTTTAAAACTAAAAAGTTTCTTTAAAGCTCTTCTAGAGTTTTTATATGATCAACGAACATATAAATTATATGACACTTCAATTAATTAAGGTTTGAGAATGAAATTTTGTTCTTATTTTATTTATTATGTTTTTTTTGTTAATTCTGAGAAAAACTGTAACGACAGGTTGTGGATTGGGTTCCCACTCCAGGAAATGGAATTTTTCAGTTCCTGGGTCTGGTAACAAGGCAAAGCGCGGCGTTCAGTTCCGCCACTCAGCACGTAATACCTCAATTCGGCGGAAAGTGGGGAACAGAGTGTCTCATAAAGCATGAGGTTAAGAAAAAATCATTTGTTCTTGAAATACTACGTGACTTTTTATAACAAACAATTACAAAGACTTTTTTTATTATATATCAATTATTAAAGATATATATCAAAAAAAATATTTTTACTATGAATAATTCCATATAAATCAACTACATCACATTACACAGAATCATATCACCCAAACATACTATCCACATACCAATAATCTAATTAACCACCCTGAAACCATTTAAAATCCAAAAACGACCTCACCATTTTTTCTTGCGGTTACACAAGCGCGATCACGCACACAACCAAAACATTTTTCCTCCATTACATTAGTATGAGTAAATGCCCCGTAAATACACTGCACACTGCCACAAACTGTGTCAGTGTGCGTGCTAGCCGCTGCCACCATTGGACACCGCGCTATTTCTTTATTGATCCATATTTCTTCTTCTGAGACTGCCCCCGGTCCCCCCACCACCCCCTGGGGGTGGTTTTTCTAGAGTTTTAAGGAAACTCGAATTTTGCGAAGGAGGGAAAGGTTATTAATGGTTTTTAAGCTGTGTAATTTTGAACGTAATGTTGAGTGTACAGTTTTTGTTACGCTTTGTTTTAAGATACTATGAGTAAATTGGATGCGCGTTTTATTATTAGATTGTTGATGGTACTTGTTTATGTATGTTTATGTATATAGATTATATGGATTGATAAGTTTTTTTTATAAAAAGGTTATAATCGTGTGTTTTTGGGTTTCGGAAATACATTTGAGAAAAGCTGTTTCGAACACTTTACGGTAGTTCGTGGTCACAGATAGTAGAAATATTTGCGAATACCAACATATATGCGATTCCTGTTAATTTGACTGAAAATATATTTCTCAATATATTTTTTATTATAAGCATTGATATGGAACAAGTTTAATGGACTATGTTCTATTCTTCTTTATGTGTTAATAAATGCCTATATAATTCTTAAAAATTTCTTAAATTTGTATTTGAAGTCATAACTGTTACTTACCATCCGATAAGTGTCTACTGCGCTACAACCACGTTACTATATAGTACCTAATTATGTAATTGATTATTACTTAATTGGAAGAATATTATATCCTTGCCAGGCGTGAATAGGTTGATAAGTCGACTTGCATGTACAGTTTTTAAAATATTAATAGAAATTAGGATATTTATATGGTGAATCAATGTAAAAATCAGCAAATACCTTTAGATAATAAAAGATTTAAATAACATAATCACAGTATTTATAGATAAAGCCTGCCCTGAAAAATAAGAATTTTCGTTAACTTTTTAAAAAATATATTTAAATAATTTTAAAATTTTGTACAAGACTTTTTAAGTTTAGATAATAAAATAGCATACAAATGCGAACTTTATGTTTTGAAAAATACATCATATGGCGGAAAGTGGGGAACGGAATTGTTGTAAGAGAACGGAGTGTCTTAACACCAGGTTCTCCCTCTGCCTACCCTGCTATATGTGGGATATAGCGTGAAGTTAAAAAAAAAAACATCATTCAAGTAAAATCCTTGATTACTTATACATTAAACTATAGGCTTTTTCTCACATACCAGGGCAATCAGGGATAACCTAGTGTCAAGACACTCCATTCTCCGCTTTTTGCCCGATTTCAAGGTGTTACAAATAGAGTTGCGCAACTCAACACTTGCCGTAACAGAGCGGAGAAATGAAAATAATAAAGCACCTTTCAAGTTTCAAAACATAAAGAAACAAAAAAATTTAAAAGCCCATGTCCAAAGCCTAACAACGTCAAACAACTTTACAAACTCAATCACAGCATCCTCAGGGAGCACTCAAAAATATTATTGACAAAACCACCACTTATCTCTACCAGGCAGGACGAAATTAAGAAAAAAAATCCGAAAACAACCCTAATAATTCAGCTCATTACTAAACGTACGGGAACCATATTCTGCCTTAACCGTGGCTATAAATAAAGCGGGAGGGTGGAAAAATTTTATTATCCCGACCCACCCTCTGAAGGAGAAATATGAAATAAAATGAAAATGTAATGGGGAAAAAATACTGAGTGCGGCAAGACAAAGGGATGGGTTGTGCTCGGTGTGGGTGGAGAGAGACTTTTTATTTTTTTTTTGTATGTATGTCATATATGCCTTGTGGCGTAGAGGCATAAGCGCGACAGGTTGTGGGTTTGATTCCCACTCCAGGAAATATAAAAGTTTAGTATTTTCATTTTCTGGGTTTGGTAACAAAGCAAAGTGCGGCGTTGAGTTCTACCCCTCAGAATACAATGCCTCAATTCGGAGAAAGTGGGCAACGGAGTGTCTTAACATTTTTGTTCTCAGGTTCCCTCTGCCTACCTTGCTATATGCAGGATACAGCGTGAAGCTAAAAAATAGGTATGTTACTATGTAACTTATATATCTAATATATATAAAACTGGTATTACTCTCTCGTACAACAAAGTGTATGGTTTGGTTTCGCCATTTAACACAATGTCTTGAATTCGGAAAGCGTCGCCGAAGAAGTCTTGATGCTAGGTTCAATTTGATTACCCTGTTATGCGGGATAAAGCATGAAGCGTTTTTATGTGATTTATTGAGCCATTGATGTTTAAAATATATGACGCCTTAGCAACTTGACATTATACAAAAATGACAATACTAACATATGGTAGCTGAGTAATATTTATCCATCTGTACGTAGTGTACATCTGTTTATTGCGTCAGAGCGTCCCCTGGTGTTTGATAAGCACTGATAAAAGACTTGATAAAACTTTTTACTAATTATCATCTCTTGACATTAATTTGACATCTTTCAAAAAACTATACTTGACTAAGTTAAACAAATACTTCTCTATTATTCAAATTCTATCTCTCTATATCTCAAATCAATCAAATCTCTCTATATTTCAAAATTCAAACCGATAGGTTTGAAATTTATTAAAATAATTTTGCTTTATTTACGCATCTTTCGTAAAGTCAAAGTCAAAGTCAAATAATTTTATTCAAAATAAGAAGTTACAAGCTTCCTTTTTTGAACGTCAAATAATTTACCACCGGTTCACTAAATTTAATGCCTCAGACCTGAGAAGAACCGGAGAAGAAATAAAATATAAACATAAACAAGTAGATAATCACCTCATCCTTTACTGAGTAACTGACAGACAATGCACAGCAACACACAAGCATTTGGCATGTAGAATCCTTAAGGAGTTTAGAGGAGCACTAAGACAGAGAATTCCCAAATATCCAACAAAAAGGGGAAAAAGTGGGAGTAATATACGTAAACAAAGTCGCAAGATTCAGCTTGTCAATTATAAAAAGATTCCATTTCAATACTATATTAGCTGTAAAGGCGGGGACAGACAACGCAGGCCTCCGGCGCCAAACACTCATATCTATAAATTGTGCCTTATCAAAAATATACGTTTCTTATATCATAATCTGTGTTTTATTGCTTTGTGGGAAATAAAAAAAGAAAATTTCAGCATTTTATAATGTTAGGTAACTTAAAATTACTTAAATTTAAAAAAGAATTGATAAAAAATGTTGTTTTGTACCGTTTTTTACAATATTGAAAAGACTACCATGATGGTGTAGTTGAAAAGTCTGTTTGTACATACGATGGGAGTAAGTTCGATATTATTTTAAAGAAATGGTAAGAAAATAGGCAAGGAAAAAAAAATATACTATCTCGTAATAATTAAAAGTGTTTGTTCATACACTTAAGAACATAAGAATACTCAAATAAAATATCAAAATAATATTTGATTTACCCTCCTACGTTCAATTCACAGAAACGTCGATAGAAGGAAGAATAATTTTGTTCAATTTGCCTATTTTTATATGAAAATAAAAACAAGCAGGTAGTGGTGTATGTGTTAGTGTATTACCTTCTTATTATAAATTGTAATATAAATTTTAACTAGACCAATAATTTAGACAATAATTGGACGGCAGAACTTAAAGCTGTGCTTTGTTTTGCCAGAACCGGAAATAAGAAATATATACTTACAAATTATATATAAACGTATAGTTAAAAATAATTTTAAAATTTCTCTAATTTAAAATAAATAAAAAGTAATATTTCTGACATTTTCAAATCTCAACACAAACATTAAGCAATATAACAGTCAATCCAAGCAATTGAAACGAATGAAATACATAAAAAATTAACATTATTACGAATAACTCAAAAACCACAAGCCAAATCTTAATTAAATCTATCTCTATTAAAAGCACTAGCTATAATATATAGAAAGAATCACCAAAATTATTACACCAATTAAAAACTTATACTTTAACACACAAAAAAAAAACAATCGAATTGAGTACCTCCTTTTGAAATCATTTCATTCATTCATAGCTTCACGCTGTATCCCGCATATAGCAGGGTAGGCAGAGGAAACTTAGTGTTAAGACACTCCGTTCTCCACTTTCCGCCGAATTAAGGCATTGCGTGCTGAGTGGCGGAACTCATCGCCTTGTTACCAAACCCAGGAAATGAAAAATTCCATTTCCTGGAGCGGGAATCAAACCCACAACCTGATACCTAACCTTATATATATATATTTTCATAAAATTTAAAATTTCAAAACAAACATTAACATAACATACCAAGCCAAGCAATTGAAACGAAAAATCCCTTCTTCAAAAAGACTGCGCAGGTAAAAGAAGTTCACCCTTTCAAAAATTATTCGGAGATGGCGGCCACCCCTGCTTGGAGGGGGGTGAATTTTTCTCCCTTATATTTAGGGAGACATTGTTACCCGTTGTTCTTTACTAAGTGAATTTTGCAGATAATTTTATATTACGGCGTTTTTTGTAGGCTTTTAAGGATTACAGTGTTAATCCATTTTCACTGAGCCAAGCTTTCAGCTTTTTGGTATTTTTAATATTGTAAAATTTTTAATTTTTTGTCAAAAAATAAAGCTATAACGTTATTTGAGGAAATTGTAGGGTATGGTATAATAGTTCATAGCATGAGTAAACGCGATTGGTTTTGGTTTCCATCGGGAAGTTGTTGTATTAAATTTTTTTATTTGAATTCACAAAAAGGAACAGGTTTGGAAATAGACTGTATTTTCTGTGTTTTCTTCTATTTTTTTTCAGGTGAACCCATTTTGATGATACCTTTTTTATATTATAGCTAGTGTTTCTGATATCTGAGATCTATTTAAATTTTGTTAAGATCTGACGAGTAGCTTTTGAGTCATTCTTCATACTATTACTTTCATGTGCACTTTGCTCCTGGTTTCCTTTTTTTGCTAAAGTTTTAATTATAATATTGCTAAATTTTAGGTTTCCTTTCTTCTTTTCTATTAAGCTACAATTTTAAATGAGCACATTATAAGGAGGACATCGTAGGCAGCGTCTGTTAACACGATTGGTTGTGGGTTCGATGCCCATCGGAAAATGAGTGTATTCAAATTATTTTAATTTCTCTGCTATGATTAGCGAAACGGGCCGTTGACTTCAGGTACAAAATACAAATTTGTACAAGTGTTCGGATTCGATGACAATACAATATTTTATATAATAATATGTTAGACGACTTGGATAACGAGAAAATATGTTTTTATATTACTGTACGCAGAGGCACAAGCGTGCGACTGTAAATACGACAGGTTGTGGGTTCGATTTCCACTCCAGGAAATGGAATTTTTAATTTCCTGGGTTTGGTACAAGGCAAAGCGCGGCGTTGAGTTCCGCTACTCAGCACGCAATGCCTCAATTCGGCGGAAAGTGGGGAAAGAAGTGTCAGACACTCCTTTCCCCACTTCCCGCCGAACACTAGGTTCCCTCTGTCTACCCTGCTATATGCGGGATACAGCGTGAAGTTATGTATATATCTATGTATTTAGTATTTTCATTTCCTGGGTTTCAAACAATGCAAAGTGCGGCGTTGAGTTCCACTACTCAGCACGCAATGCCTTAATTCGGCGGAAAGTGGGGAACGGAAGAAAGACAACGGAGCGTCTTAACGGTAGGTTCATGGGTTCCCTCTGCCTTTCCAGCTAAAGGTGTGAAGCTAAAAAAAAAGAAAAAATATGTATTATATAATATTATAATTATCACTATAGTACAATTTAATCACAAAACAAAATGCGGTATTGCGTTCGCCTCTCAAAACGAACAAAAGTTGCGAACAAGTGTCTTGGACACTAAGTTCTCTCGGACTATCCTTATATGCGGGATAAAGCATAAATATATTTTTTATATTGTTACTACTTCATATAAAATGCACTAAAAAGTTAAATAATTACGAATAACTCAAAAACTACTCGGATCAGGTCTTAATGACAGAACATTATCAGAAGCACTAGTTATCATATAATAAAGAATCCTCAAAATTGATTCACCCAGAAAAAAATATATAGTACCAACGTACCTCCTAAACTATAAATCTCCTCCTTTTTTGAAATCGGTTATAAAAATCTCAAAAAGAAAGATGTACCTTAAAATTTAACCATACTGTATTTGAACTGACGATCTATATATCTACTACATATTTATTATAATAAACACTCAAGTAAAATCATAAATACCCAACCGCCGTGTAAGTCCCAAAATGGGGAAAAAAGGACCAAAAGGGATGGACTTTTTAATATTTTTTTCATTAAAGTTTTTAATATTAAAGCGAAAGTATCGTCTCGGTCCCGCCTAATTATTTTTCGGGTTCTATTTTCCGGGCGGACGGACACACGTTTTTTTATATATATACAAAAAACTCAGGTGTATTAAAATTGTATTCCGCTTACGGGGTTTATTATGAGTGTATTAGTTCTGTTTCGCTGGTTGCGAATATGATACTTGGGATGCGATTGTAAATGTTCTTTAACCGGCTTTGAAAAAGAAGTTGTTATTAATTTGACTGTTTTTTTTTATGTGTTATATATCATAGGTATTAGCTGTTTCTTATGTGATCTCATTAAAAATGTTGTTAAAATCTGACAAGCAGTTTTTGAGTTATTCGTAATAATTATACATTTTAAGGCATTTTTTTAAAGTCTTACATACATACATACAGTACTGGAGTAGGAATCAAACCCACAACCTGTCGCGTTTCACGCACGCTTGTTCCACGCCATGACAGGCGTTTTTTAAAGTCGCTTTTCGTTTTTTTGTTAAAATACTCGTATATGTTTTAATTTATATTGCAATGATATATTTATATATATTTTTTGCAGCAGCAGCTCGAATTGGAGAATGATTGTTGAGTGGTGGAATTTAACGCCACGCTTATTTACTTCAACGTGAAAATTTAATTCATTTAAATAGAATCTTATCTGAGTGGGATCGAATCCACAACTAATCGCACTTGCAGTCAGCCTCTGATGATGGTATTTGGTTAATATTATCGATTCGCAAATAATTTATCTCATTTCTAGAGAAGGCTTTAAATGAAACAACTTGTGATTTTTTTATGATAACTTTCCAAAATATTTAGATTTTTGACTTTTATTCAAAGTAAAGCATGAATTATTAAACAAGCATTTTTGTATAGTTTTTATTCAAGTGTTAAGATGTTGCGTCTCTTTACCCATACTGTACGCGAACAAGACTGGAGTGAGGCAAATATATTGAAGGCAATATTTTTAAATTAATATACATACATACATACATACATAACTTCACGCTGTATCCCGCATTTAACAGGGTAGACAGAGGAAATCGACGTGTTAAGACACTCCGTCCCCACTTTCCGTCGCATTAAGGCATTGCGTTTTGAGTGGCGGAACTCAATGCCGCGCGAATTAAATTAATATATATATATAGTACTCATACCTTAAAGTATAATTACGCTTAGTATTGTTATTATTAAGGTACATCTAAGTATTTCTCTTCTCTCTGATAAGATATAGCGCGGTGTTAAGTTCCGCCACTTAACAGTCATTGTCTTGAATTGCAACGGAAACCTGAGTGTCTAGACACTAGGTTCTCTCCGACTACTACTGTACGGGATAAAAAGTACAAAGCTTCTTCATTATCTAAATTTTTCTTATAAGATGATATTATAATCTAATTAGAATGGTTTGCGTTTTTTATTATTCTTAGTTTTTTTTAGCTTCACGCTGTATACTCTTTGACTACCCTATACGGAATGTATGGAGCTTATTATTTTCTAATTTATTCAGCTACATTTCCTGTAATCTAAAATATTTTTTAAAAAATCCTCTGCCGGACGCCATATAACTTCTAGAAAGACTAGAAAATAGCATGGTAAACAGAGGGAACCAGAGAACCTAGTGTTTACACTACGTTCTTTTAAAATTTCCGTTCTCTACTCTCCGCTGAATAAGCAAAGCAAATTGTTTTATGTACAATTTAAATGCATAAATATGAAATAAATCCAATATTTTGATGAGATGAAGTAAGAGTTCTGTTATTATATTTAAATAGGAAAATAATATTTTATTAATTGAAGTTCTAAAGCACGATCATACATATATACATAGCTTCACGCTGTATCCCGCATATAGCAGGGTAGGCAGAGGGAACCTGAGAACCTAGTGTTAAGACACTCCGTTCCCCACTTTCCGCCGAGTTGAGGCATTGCTTGCTGAGGCTTGGCGGAACTCAACGTCGCTTTGCCTTGTTATCAAACCCAACGAACTAAAGCAGTAATTTTAAAGAAAACTGACGAAAATTATTCAAAGTAACAAATTTAGTCTGCTAACAAATATACCCCTATTTTGTATAGCAGATTAAGTTTGTTCTAAATATTCTATAGCATTTCTTTATAATTTCCCTGGCTGGAGTAGAGCTTTAATTAAAAAAGAAATGGATATAATAATAATAAAAATTTAAATAATAGTAATAATAAATTAAATATTATTCAACTTAATAACAGCTAACGCCATCTGTTGACGAGTAGCTGTATTAAAAATATTATATTCTATTTGTTCATTATTTTATCAAAATATTGAATTATTTTTTTTAAAAATATGATTTATTAAAAATATAATATATAATAAATAAAAAACTTTAGAACGAATCAATTTAGCACAAAAACTTCAATGCAATCTAACATTGACAATATTACACGACATATTTATCTTTTGCTAGCAAATTATCATAGTGTTATGGGCCAGGGACGAAAGGATATGGAGTGGTGATGTATATGTATTATGAATGAATGTATGTTGGCGAAATAGAAATCAAAGTTTAAGATCTAAGTTATTTCTAAAATAAAAAAAAGATTCAAACATATATTTAGTCATTTCAATATTCGTGTTGCATAATTTTTAAATGTAAAAAATAATTACGTTGGCGTTGAGTTCCGCCACTCAGCACGCAATGCCTCAATTCGGTGGAAAGTGAGGAACGGAGTGTCTTGACACTAGGTTCACTCTGCCTACTCTGCTATATGCGGGATACAGCGTGAAGCTATGTATGTATGTATGTATGTAAAAAAAAATTATACTATAATACCAATAGTTTTCATACATAATAATGATGTATATGTATATGATAGAAAAATTCCATTATTTCTTAAAAAAAAACGTTTTTATACGCGTTAAGTGAATCAATTACAATATGCTATATCATAACACTATGACTACTATAACCACAATGATTACAGGTTCAATTCCCTACATACAAATTAAAAAAAAAAGAAATTAAAAAAAACAATCACTTCCAATATTGACATAACACAATTTCTCATCATAAAAAAAAACAATAACACATACTGTTTGCTCGTCAAACAGTATCGTGCTCGTCCTCATACTCACTCCCATAGTAGGTACATGTGGGACCGATCGCGGCTGACGGAGTTTTTTAAAAGGCTTTCAATATCAATGCCGTTTTCATTTCCCCTTGTGGGCCCTTTTTTATGATTTCGGGTTCCGTTATACGTGATTTATATATTTAAAAATTTATTTAAGTATTATTTTTGTTACTTAATATGTGTGTAATGTAAGATTATTCTTTTTAACAAATGAATTATGCTACAAATTGTAGCATAAATCATTTTTTGAAAAGAACTGTAGCCTATAGCAAATAAATATACATATAATCTTGAGTGTTGTTATTGAGGACTAGAAAATTTAAGTTTTTTAGAAAGTAATCTTTTTTAAATACATATAAAACCAGTGCAATTCTAATGAGATGAGATCTCATTAGAATGATTCTAATGAGATATTCTGAAACACATGTATATTAAAAAAATATTCTTCTTTATTATTAACATACTATGAAAATACTTCGAATTTATCAAAAATTCTCACATTAAATCTATGAAAATATAGTTTTCAATACACCTAAGTAAGACTTAAAAGTCTAAAATTCAAACACAAAAAAAAAATAAGAAAAAGAATTATTTAATAAATTAATTATTATATTACTACGGAACCTCATCACAGAAAAACCCAATTCAAGCTTCCCATTATTTTTTCACGACCTTCAATAATTGTGCTCCGCGCGGCCGAACATCACTGGATGACGCATTTTTCAACGTTTTTTTCCTTTACGCTTTTCAATTTATCTCTTTTTCCACAGTCAAGCGGATTTTTCGCTTATTTGCTCGCTTCATTGGCTTGTAAGTGAGATGGGTAGGGTGAATTTTTTGTTTTGTTTTCACAGATAAATATAAGCTTATTTGAAACGTGACTGTGTCGTGTGTACGAATATAGCCAAATAGAATAAATGAGAAAAAAATGTTACAATGGTAATTGTTGAATTTGTATCTTTTAGAATTATATTAGTATTATGATTTGATGTGTAATTTATGTTAAATTTCATTTTTATCGATTCTTCTAAGATATATAAATATGTAAGAAAGGACGTAACGTATCAGTTTAAGAGAACTTTATTGGATGTTCTGAGCGCCATCTATTGGTGAGTAGGTGAACTAATCGTTTTAAGTATTAAAAATATTGAGTTGCTTTCGTGTGAATATTGTGACAATTTTTAGCGAAATGTAAAAAATAGTAATAAATATATTACATTTTTAAAAAAATAAATTATTATTAATATATTTCTTACATTGACTACTACGCCATCTATTGTCTAGTAGAAAATATGAATAAATTCTAATAAGAAAGCATATCTTTTGACAAAGTAAAAGATGCGTAAATAGTTTCTATCTTTAATATTTATAATACATGCATACATACATACCCTCACGCTGTATCCCTTGCATATAGCAGGGTAGGCAGAGGGAACCTAGTGTTAAGACACTTTGTTCCCCACTTTCCACCGAATTGAGGCATTGCGTGCTGAGTGGCGGAACTCAACGCCGCGCTTTGCCTTCTTACCAACAGGGACCCAGGAAAAATTCCATTTCCTGGAGTGGGAATCGAACCCACAACTTGTCGCGTTTACAGTCGCATGCTTGTGCCTCTGCGCCACGGCAGGCGTCTTTATAACATAATTATATTTTCAATAAAATATATCATCCTATTAGAAAATATAAATCTTATTAGAAATTATTGTAATAAAATATTTTGAATTATAATTGTTCTATTTAATTTTATTAAGAAAAAAAATGAACATCATAAAGATACATAACATTGTGTTCAGTCCTAGACAGAAGTATGGCGTTACAATCTATTACATAATATGCGTAGTTAAACCCCGTACGGGTATGAATATGTTAATAAATCAAAAATGTATACCTCTCAGAGGAGGCTTTTTTAAGCTATTTCTTAACTGTAAATTCAGGTTTTATATCATTTAAATAGATTTTCATCTAAAAGTGTTGTTTCCTTTTTTATAGTCATATATTCACGCTTTAATAAAACAATTATTGTGAGAATAAATACCAAGTTATATTTTCAGATTTGCTCCTAAATACTTACATACATACAAAACTTCACGCTGTATCCCGCATATAGCAGGGTAGACAGAGGGAACCTAGTGTTAAGACACTCCGTTCCCCACTTTCCACTTTCTAAATCATATTTTCATCATTTCATAAATTTATTTTAGTTTTTTAATTTGATACAAGGAGTACCTTTAAGTAAATCCTATCTTTAGATAAATACAGAAAAATTAGTTATTCTTTACTCAGTTCTCTTTTTCCAAACATTTCAAGATATTTCCACATTCTATCCTAAATTAATTAAGAAAAATAATATATAAATAATAAATATTCCTCACACTTCGTTCCTTTTGTCGTAAAGATAAGTAAAATAGCTAAAGTTTGCTGCATTGGTACCAAGACAAGGATACATTCTAAGATTGTTTATATAAAAATATATATATTTTTATGCTGTAAATTTAACAGTTTTACTACTTATATTGATATAAAATGACCTAATTGTTTCAGTACCTGCAATAGTTAAACACATAATAAATTAAAGTGTTAACAAAAAAGAAAATTGACTTCAAATAAAAGTGTCGTTGGTGGTAGGAGGTTCGTCCTCCGACTGGCTCGCGACCACTATCATGTCAAAGACGAACCGCCAAATATCTTATGATGTGTTCCGGTTCGATGGCATGTAAGCCAGATTTTCCCCTTTCCCACCCATCCTTTCCCCAAAATGTGGTGGTTCTGATAGTGGACTACTACATTGTCCCCCATTCCATCAGTATCGTCTAGGTTGGCAACGCATCTACAACATCTCTGGTGTTGTTGATGTCTATGGGCGAAGGTAACCACTTACCATCAGGTGGTCCTTCTGCTCGTTTGCCGTCCGTTATCAATAAAAAAAATAAAAAAAAATAAAAGGCAATAAAAAGTAAAATTATTACAAATAACTTCAAAACTTGTTGTCATTTCTTATCTAAATTTAACCACATCCAACCACAACCAGAAGCACTAGCTATGATATAAAAAAAATCAAGAATAATGGTTCACCCAGTAAAAAGTTATGTGTTATATTAAAAAATAACATCAAATTCAGAACCTTTTCCTGAAGTCGAATAAAAAATATAGATAGATAGATAAACACGTGAAGCAAAAACTTTGGACCCCTTTTTACGAAAATTACGCGGACGGAGGAGCATGAAACTTGGCACACTTATAGTTTATATAGCGAAGGAGTGCAGTCTTTTTAAAGTAATATATAAAATTATTGAAATAAATGTTACACACACTACCATAGTTTGACATCCATGTTTATATAAAGTGACAATACATTCGTTGCAAGGACGCGTTATTAACGCGTTAAAGAGGACGCTAGTATATTTAATTACTTAAAATTACCTACCTATTCTTGTTTTAATCTCTCAATATATAATATTTTATTAAAGAGAAGAAACTTCTTAGCAAAGCAATCCACGGTGTCTTCCTGCTGGCTGAGCATCGCGTTGCAGAGAGAGAAGTTTGGACTGTCTGGGACATACAATCCAAGTGTAGGTTTAAGGGGCCCTTTTAAAATGCGTATTAATGTTCACCTCCACTGTCTACGCTCCCTTCTACCTAATCAAATTTGAAAACACAAATAAAAAACAAGATTTTTTTATTAAAACACGAAATTTTAAATTCTTGCCTTTTAAACTACCCTTAGCGGTTAATTATTGTATCAAAATCAACATAAACAATTCCCAGTAGCAAAGTATGGTATCATGTAAAAACTCCCCTACCGAGGTCTTCATTAGGGGGTGAAATCGTTTTTTTATATGGCGTCCGGTGTTTTTCCCGGTTAAAGATGGAAGTGGACTTTTTAAAAATTATTTTTGATTGCGTCTACGATAGGGAACAAAATTAAAAAATGCCTGGTGTGGACGTAAGTGAATTTTAAAAAAAAATTTTAGATTTGTTTTATAATGCCTGTCGTGGCGTAGAGGCACAAGTGCGATTGTAAACGCGACAGGTTGAAGGTTCGATTCCCAATCCAGGAAATGGAATTTTTCATTTTCTAAGTTTGGCAACAAGGCAAAGCGCGGCGTTGATTCCGCCACTCAGCAATGTCTCAATTCGACGAAAAGGTTCCCTCTGCTTACCTTGCTATATACGGGATACAGCGTGAAGCTATGTATGTATGTATGCATTTTAGATTACAGGAAATCTAAGAGAGAATCAAGAAATGGTTCACGCTTTTTTCGTATAATATGGTTGATGAGAGAGGACTTAGTGTTAAGTCACTCCGTTCTTCACTTCCCGACAATTTAAAGCATTGGATGCTAAGTCGTAAAACTTAACGGCGCGCTTTGTTTACCAGAACGGGGAAACGAAAATAATGAATATATCATTCCCTAGAGTGAGAATCGAACTGCCAACCACTCGTGTTTACAGTGTGAAACTGTTCCACTGCGCAGCAATGGCCTCCAATGATGACTTGTTAGATTTTCTAAATTATTTAATTAATCTATTTACTAACTGAATCAAACTTCAAACCGCCATATTTTCTTGCTGTTATTATTAAGTTTTTTAAATATTTCCTATATTTTTTTTTACAAACCTTTTCCTGATAATATCGAATACATAAAAGAAAGATGTATCTAATTTAATGCTGTTGCTTGGAAGTTATGCACGTACAAACATTTCGGATTCATTTTTATTTATCTATATATAAATAAGTAAAGCAAAAACTTTGGATCCCTTATATTTATAAAAATTACGCGGACGGAGGAGCATGAAACTTGGCACACTTATAGTTTATAGAGAGTAAATAGAAGAAAAACTATATTAATTTAATAAAATAAATGTTACACATACTACTATGGTTTGACATCCACATTTATATAGTGACATATACATATATAGCTAAAGACAATGCGTTATTAACGCGTCATTGGGGCCACTAGTATAGATAGATAGATGTAAAAAAATCTTACAATGCCATTTTCACACAGTACCTGTGTATACTTGAAAATTAGCACACGTGTCCGAATCTAATGGAATACAATATTTTTTTAAATATTTTTTTTCAGTACCCATTTACAAAGTCCATCTCCATACGTTGACATTTTTTCCTCTAGCCGCTAATCGCTCGTGTAACGGTTAATTTAAAACTCTTAAACACCGAGCTGTGATCAGTGAGGCTTTGTTTTTTATTTTATACTAAATATTCATGATCAAAAGGTCGACTATCATAGCTTTTTAATTTAACTTCACGCTGTATCCCGCATATAGCGGGGTAGGCAGAGGGAAACAGAGAACCTAGTGTTAAGACACTCCATTCTCTTTCAACATTTCCGTTCCCCACTTTCCACCAAATTGAGGCATTGTGTGTTGAGAGTGGTGGAACTCAACGCCGCGCTTTGCCTTGTTACCAAACCCAGGAAATGAAAATACTAACATTTCCTGGAGTGGGAATCGAACCCACAACCTGTCGTTTCCAGTCGCACGCTTGTGCCTCTGCGCCACGACAGGCGTTATATAAAATATGCCTATATCATCTTATGCTCTGTTCATTCATACTAAATCTAACATCAAAGACTAAAACATCCACTGTCACCTGACAAAGAAAATACCAAGTCTTTCGTGTAAAGATTTAATTAAATTTACCCCCTCTAGTCTATGGGGGTGGCTTTTAGGGGTAGCTGTATTAACATAATATTTAAATAAGACATCCTGCTTTGTTTTGTATGAAGTTATATATCTACTAAATTGTTGTACAGTAGTCTGGTAAAGATTTATATGGCGGTTAAAATGTAAGAACTATTTAGATAACGTTATTATTACTGGTGAAAGTGCTTTTAGGTGGCGGTATGTGATTGGTTAGGCTGAGGTAGTGGGTTCGATGAAAGATAATAATGAGTTTTTTTATTTGTTATGTGTATCTATATATACAGATCATCTTATTCTATCTATTTTAGTGGAGAACGGAGTGTTTTGGCACTATGTCTTTTTTACTATTGGGTTATAGGGGATAAAGCGTGATACTTTTCATTTAATTTCAGTGTGGCGGACATCTACACTTTGTTGTTAGTACGTTTAAGTTTCTTTCAAACCAGAACGATATATTTTAATGAAATTACTGACGCCTGTCGTGGCGCAGAGGCACAAGCGTACGACTGTAAACGCGTCAGGTTTTGGGTTCGATTCCCACTCCAGAAAATGTAAAATTTTGTATTTTAATTTCTTAGGTTTGGTAACAAGGCAAAGCGCGGCGTTGAGTTCCGTCACTCAACACGCAATGTCTAAATTATGCGGGATATAGCGTGAAGTTAAAAAAAATTACTCAAATTTTTAGACACGCTCAAAAGAAAGGCGGTTCTCAATTTGACTACATTATTTTTATGTGTAACTTTTTACTATATGAATCAATTTTGAAGATTCTTTAAGTTTAGTAAAAACCTGATATTCATATGAATACTTATCTCTATTTTGACTGTATATATTTTCGAATAAGCAGGCCTTTA
Source organism: Philaethria dido (assembly GCA_033558755.1). Lineage (NCBI taxonomy): Eukaryota > Metazoa > Arthropoda > Insecta > Lepidoptera > Nymphalidae > Philaethria > Philaethria dido. The sequence goes on from JAKGSA010000647.1 coordinate 1,018,436, forward strand.
AAGAAAACTTGATATCAAGCCACATAGATCAGTAGGTATAAGATTTTTGATACCATATACATAAAGGTTTTCTTTAATAGGACGATATTTTAAGTATGAATTCTTTTTAATTTCACATTTTCACATTTTCATTTTCAAAAACACTATCTTACATTGTAGTCTTTGTATTATCTTACTTTCTTTTTTGTTTTTTTTTTTTCAACTTCACGCTGTATCCCGCTTGTAGCGGAGTAGGCAGAGGAAACCAGAGAACCTAGTATAACGACACTCCATTCTCTTTCAATAATTCCGTTCCCCACTGTCCGCCAAGTTGAGGCATTGCGTGTTGAGTGGCGGAACTCAACGTCGAGTTTTGCCTTGTTACCAAACCCAAGAAATGAAAATACTAAATTTTACATTTCCTGGAGTGGGAATCGAACCCACAACCTGTCGCGTTTAGTCGCACGCTTGTGCCTCTGCGCCACGACAGGCGCACAAGCGTGCCTCTTTATTATTATTTATTTATTTTTATATTTATATATATATATATATATATATATATATATATATATATATATATATATATATATATATTTGTGTTTGTATGTATGTCAGTTTTATGTATTTATAATAATTATTTATTTTTCCGCCAAAAAGATGTCTCACATAAGTACGCAATCAATAATGGTTGCCTGTAAGAGATCACTCTTAGTGATAAAGCCGCCTTTGCTTACTTATGTTATTTTGTTATTCTTTATTGATTATGTGCAATAAAGTGTTTTATTATTTTTATTTTTTTTTTCTTGCATAGCAGTGTAGAGAGAGTCAAGACACTCCGTTCTTCGCTTTTCGTCCAAATTGAAGAAATCGCGCTATTATTAACAGGTGCAACTAAACGCCGCACTTTATCTCAGTAGAGCGGAGAAAACTGATTCAAATATGTTATTTAAGTAAGTTTTTTTAGTAGATCACAAATTAACCTGCTATGCGGAAAAAATGTGTAGTTATATTAATTTTGAAATCACTATGCTTGTTTAGAACTTTGCAATCATTATTAGGTACCTTTTAGTTATTAAAGGTTATTGTGGCGCAGTAGAACAGCACCTCACTCTACTCACGATGGTTATGAATTCAAGTTTCACTTTGCCCCCGAAATTTAGACATTATTTGTTGGAAGGAGAGAAAATACGTCGCATAGTGTCCAGCTAAAGCGAAGAAATGAAAATATTTTTTATATAATCATTTACAAGCAGGAATCGAACTCACAGCCAATCGCCTTTACACTTACACACTGCCCCACTTTACCAAAATGATTTTTAGGTACATATCTATAGGTTGAACATAATATAATTAAATTTCATAACTCGTCGAGCGAAATCTTAATAAATTTATAAATTTTCCATCCAAGGAGCTTTCTTACAACGCTGGCGTAATTTGAGGCGCACACATGCACATTATATGTGTATGTGTGTGTATGTATGTGTATGTATGTACAAACACACACGCTCGTGCAATTTAAGATGAATAATTATGTGGCAGCGCTCGGTACGCTCAAGAAATTACGGTGGAATAATATGGATATGAATATTTTTTTATAATTGTATAGCTTATATATGTATCGTGAATATATTGACAAATCAAAAAAAAGGTTTTTTCCATAGTAGGCATTTTTAAGTTTAAATTTTAACTGTAAACTCTGTTTAGATATCTTAAAGTTTACTTATTTTCTTACTACTGACATATTTAAATGATTTTTTACTAGTTTAAAAAATTTTTATTTTACTTAATGTTGCGTGTAACTTTTAAGCGTAGATATTTCCCAAGACTTATCATTTTTATCTTCTTAAGCTTTATATTTTGATAAGAAACATATTAAAGTCAAGAAATTTAGTAAGCTAAGCGTAAGTCTAAGCGTTTAAGCGTAAGCTTTCGGGGAGTGTAAGGGAGCATTAAGAAAGGATTCCCTGAAATTCATATGGAAAACTGAACAAAACGAGATTTCACGTTTTGTAGGCAAACGTAGGTCTACACCTAAATACATGTACATACAGTAATGAGTTTCACAGGATATACCTCTGCTACTCTTTCAAGCAATCAAGTACTGCTTGAAATTTCGCATAGACAAAATATTGTTTCGTTTTTCCTTCCGGTGTTCTTATAAAGGTATACTACTGGCCGATTAATGGCTTATTTGTTTCACAATCGAATAAATATACAGCATGTAGTAAATAATCTGAGGCCGTCGTAATGCAGTGGAGCTTTGTCTGACTGTAAGGCGATTGGTTATGGGTTTGATTCCCTCTCGGAGAAATGATTATCTTAAAAATATTTTCATTGCTCCGTTCTAGTCAAAAGAAGCGCGGCATTAAGCTCTAAAACCTAACACACTTTTTTTTTCAACTTCACGCTGTATTCCGCATGTAGCGGGGTAGGCAGAGGTAACCAGAGAACCTAGTGTTAAGACACTCCATTCTCTTTCACAATTCCGTTCCTCATTTTCCGCTGAATTGAGGCATTGCGTGTAGAGTGCCGAAACTCAATGCCGTGATTTGCCTTGTTACCAAACCCAAGAAATGAAAATACAAAATTTTACATCTCCTGGAGTGGGAATCGAACCCGAACCCACAACCTGTCGCATTTATAGTCGCATGCTTGTGCCACAACGACACACAATGTCCTGTATTTGGACTATAAGTGACGAAAGGAATGAAATGGGATAAAGCGTGAATCTGCTTTATATATATATATATATATATATATATATATATATATATATATATATATATATAATCTATTTATCCAAGCAAGTAATATCCACATAAACCTTAACCATCTCAAGAAGGGTACCCTAAGAAAACACATACTACACTTATTTATCTATGGACCCCCACTCTTTATGAAAGGAATGATTAATGTTTGCCGGCATTAAGGCCCTAACGAACCCCCATCCCCAATTATTCGCACTTATAAGAGTTTTGATGAAGGAGATAATGTTATACTGTTATTAGAACGTTAACGTTCGTATTGTTTATTATATTTATAGATTAATTATTATTTAGTAGAGGCCATCGATAGTAACTGTCTGTAAGGGCAAAGGTTGTGGATTCGATTCAATAATTTTGTTTCACTTCTCTGGTAAAGACTACACTAAGACAAAGTGCGGCGTTGAGTTCCACTGGTTTATATATTGTAACTGTGTTAGATGAAGGTAGAAACCTTGAGACGTAAAGTTTAAAAATAGACCAATAAATAGAAAATAGTCTGTCTCATCGACAGAATATAAGAGAAACGTGAAACAAAAAGTTTTTACAAAGAATATAATTTTATATAGTTATAAGTGATCCTTAAAACTAACGAGTTAACGGAGTGTCTTAACACTTGGTTCCCTCTGCCTACCCTGCTATATGCGGAATACAGCGTGAAGCTAAAAAAAACAAAAAAAAAGGGAACCTTTTCGGAAGTTTATTATATTTAACTAGTTGAACCCCGGGACTTGGTTTATATATTTTATAGTCTACGCTATAAAATCTAAAATATCGATTTTTTCCTTTTTTGTAGGAATTTCCAGAAATACTCTCTCAGTCCTCCCCTACGGAGTGTAGAGGAACCTAAATGCCCAATTTAAGTTTTCCATGACCAGTCGCCTATGCTTTGCCCGTCACTCATATAGTAACGTAAGCGTTTCATTTATATAGTTTTAAATATTGTGTAACCACAGCAGCACAGTGCCGTCATTTCTACTGGTGGTTGTGGATTTTCCACAATGTGATATTTTTTTATTTTTTTATTTATTTCCAACATTTAGCAGGACATCAGAAAAAAAATTAAATCATATTAATTTCCTCTGACAAATTGCCGCGAGTTAAAACACGGCGTTTAATTTTATATCTCACACGGAATGTGGGGAGCGGAGTTTAACACCAGGTTAGCACTTGAAATTTCTACCAAATTAACCATTATATCTTAATAAATGCTATTTATAATTTTACCTAGGTTACCAGGTTAGATCTTTTTTGGTATGACGACTGGTACTTAGAACGTATACAATTATTTTTTAACTTTCAGTAGATAGTAGTGGCGAAGGGTGAAAATTTACTAAAGGTAAGCCGGTATATTTAGGTTCCACCTGGATAGAGGATGTTAAGTTTTTGACGAGCTTGTTTTTTTTTGGCAATTCCAAATTTTGCTGATACTTGGTTTTAACCTCCTACCACCTAACTACTGGGATATCCGCCTCTTACGGGACGCTAGCCAGCGGCGGAGGGGAATTGTATTCTAACCCAGTTCACAGGGAAAAAATGATGAATCTTTTTATTTTTTATAACTTCACGCTTTATCTCGCATATAGCGGGGTAGGCAGAGGGAACCAAAGGACCTAGTGTTAAGACACTCCATTCTTTCAACGTTTCCTTTCCCCACTTTCTGCCAAATTGAGGCATTGCGTGTTGAGTGGCGGAATTCAGCGCTTTGCCTTGTTACCAAATCCAAGAAATGAAAATATTAAATTTTACATTTCCTGGTGTGGGTATCGAACCTACAACCTGTCACGTTTACAATCGCACGCTTGTCCCTCTGCGCCACGACTGGCGCAATGATGAATCCTTTTTATAAAATAGTGCTTCTGAAGTAGTATGTGTGTATGTGTAGTCTTATTTAATTGTTATGATCGAATGAGTAGTTTATCTGTTATTCGTAATGATTGTACATTATAGTATATTTTATTTAAAGTCGATTTTCTTTTTGGTTAATTTTTTTTATTTGAAAAGTATGAGAAGATCTAGTTGACTGACATATAAAAATTGTTTCTATAAAATTACACACTAGATACTTATCGCTATACTATCTAATACCGGACTGGATACGTGTGTAAAATTTTGAAGAAACTGTAACGAAAAGACATGGGAGAGAAAATATTTTCATTTTTGCTTTCTCATTGATAGATAATAATAATAATAATAAAAAGCCCAGTACTTAGTCCATCCAAACTCCATTCCATAGCCCTATTTTAGTTTTCAATATATTCCATAGCTCCTACGCATTGACCGGTGACCGTCTCTGAGCAATTGCCTATGGTTACTCAGAGATGGATCCCGGTCAATGTGTCAGATTAAAAAACATTGTTGTGTCAAAGGGACCTCTACGTGTTGGACCTGTGTCCCCACGCAAGCCTTCCAAAGGACCGGGTTCCTTTGAACCCGAGAACTTATAATGAGATACATAATAATAATAAATAATACTTTATTGTATACACACACAAAAGTAGGTAAGTTTTATATAAGAACAAATACAAAAAAAACAGTGTAGGTACAATGGCGGCCTTATTATTAATAGTAATTTCTTACAGAAATTTAACATATTACATATACACTAACATTATATATTATAATAATATAATATAAAATTATATATTATAATTGCCACTTACTATGTATGATTTTATTTTAGATAGTATCTAATATTTTGGCTATTATGACCGAGCGATATGTGTTAAATTTAAATATTTCTTCGAATATATGGCGGGACTCTCGGCGAACTGTGGAACGCCCTGCGGCACGTTGGTTGAATCATTTGAAGAAGATGGCTGGCAGCGGATGGATGCAAGTAGCCCAGGACCGACATGCTTCGATCTACAAGGGAGGTTTATATTCAGAAGTGAACGGAAAAAGAACCTTCAAGGGCAGCGTAAAAAGAAAAGTCGCTACGATGGGAATACAACAAAAAACGGGTGGAATAATCTGGAATTAAAAAATCCAGTCAAGAGAAAACTGGTCTTTGGAGCACTATTTGATGGACTCTTCCAAAATGATCATAAAATAGCCTTACATACTACTAATAATAGGTATTTAGTTATTTAATGTAGATTGTAAGAAATAGTAATATATAATATAATAATGTAAAGGGTTTTAATGTCCTCTTTAGTTTATTTAATTTTTTTTTTTTAATAAAATGAGTAGAATATTTTCGTACATGAATAGTTTGGTAAAACAGCTATCATGTATCTTTCATGGGCATTAACATTCATTTCATTCATCTACTAAATAAATAACTAACTTTTTTTAGCTTCACGCTTTATCACGCACATAGCAGAGTAGACAGAGGGCCTGACCTGAGAACCTAGTGTTAAGACACTCCGTTAGATTAAGTTCCGTTCTTTACTTTCCCACTTTTAATTACAAAAAAACAGTAAAGCCTCTTTATGTATATATTTTCGATTTATCAACATATTTACGGCTATTCCACCACAATGAATGATATTTTTAATATATTTATACATAACTATATATATAGCAAAACACGTCCGTCTGTAAATACATCTGTCTCCACCCTAATCAATCTTTCAAATCCACACGTAACACATCTTTGTGTGCGCGCGCTCGGGTAAGACGTGACACTAAGAGTGTGAGGCTTTTTTGTAGGCCTCCTTCCTTCGTCGTTAATTACGCGAGTTACGTTCTATATATACAGGTTGTTTTAAATATATTAATTATTTATTATGTAAAAAAAAATATATAATGAATACGAAAGTTACAAGTTTTAACTTCATGCCGCTTCGTATAGTAGATAAAAAAAATCTAGTGATAAGACATTCCATTCTCCGCTTTGTGTTAAAATTTGAGACACTACGTGCTTAATGGCAAAACGCTTTGCCAGAACGGGGAAACAAAAATAATTTAATTATGATCATGACTCCAAACAGAATTCGAATGCACAAATACCGCGTTTACACAGTCACCACTGCGCTAAGATGGCCTCAAGTTATTTATTTAACTAATAGGAAATATTGCAATAGAAAACTGATATACAATCATGTATTACTTATCTATCTATACCAAA
>JAKGSA010000647.1:1026428-1104874 GCA_033558755.1 Philaethria dido
TATATATATATATATATATATATATATATATATATATATATATACACTCGTATATAGCAAAACACATCCGTCTGTAATTACATCTGTCTGTCTCTACTCAGGTTATTTCCATTTCTCCGTTCTGGTCTAAGCGCGGCGATGAATTCCGCGACTCATTACAATATGTCTTAACACGAGCAGAAAGAAAAGAGAGAGTGTCTAAACACTAGGTTTCGCTGCGAGAAAATGAGTGAAGCAGCAATAAAAAATATCAATTTTAGAACACGCTGTATATATAAGTGAAGTTCGTCAAAGAAACCAAAGGCCGGGTAGGGTGCAATTTATCACGAGCGTACATTATGCGGAGGGAGGAGGGACACGCCTCGCCTTGCCGTGCCTTGTCTTTGATTGATTTTTTTGCTCACTTTCTTAGCCCCAAATTTCTTCGGAGTAAAATTTGATTATGTAAAATATTTTAAAACGCCTGTCGTGGCAGAGGTACAAGCGTGCGACTGTAAATGCGACAGGTTGTGGGTTCGATTCCCACTCCAGGAAATGGAGTTTTTCCTTTCCTGGGTTTGGTAACAAGGCAAAGCGCGGCGTTGTCTTCCACCACTCAGCACGCAATGCCTCAATTCGGCGGAAAGTGGGGAACGGAGTGTTTTAACACAGCAGGTTCCCTCTCTACCCTGCTATATGCGGAATACAGCGTGAAGCTAGTATGTAAAATATTTTCATTTTGCCGCTCTTATACGTCAAGCAACGTTGAGTTCCATCACTTAACAAAAAGTGTCTAGAATTTGGGCAGAAAACGGTGAACGGAGTGTTTGGACACTAGGTTCTCTTTCACTATGAGGAATAGAGCGTAAAGCTTTTAAAATATCTTTGACGTTGCTTCAAATTTCTAATTCGTTGATCATTTATTTGTAATCTAATTAATTATTTCGTATGAAGGGAATTTATAAAAGGGTATACATTGAAAATAAGACTAAGGAATTGTTGAATTTTACGCTGAATTTTCTTAGTATATCTGTTTTTGTGAGTCAGTATTCGTAAAGTAAGCTTTAAGTAAGACTGACAATACTAATATTTTTTTTTGTTTGACGTAAAAGATACTTGAATGATGTAATTACGTTAAAAATATTTTTTATTTTTTAATAAATACTAAGGTAACATCTTGACTACAACATCTGTATTTTTTTTACATATCTTTCCCATATTAAAATAATTCCGTACTAATGTTATGAATAGAAAAAGTTGTCTTAGTTCTTTGACGCTCCAGCAAAACCAAATCAATGGTTTTTTTACAGCTTCACGTTTAACGGAAACAGAAACACTTGGAACACTTTCCAGCCTTATTATCTATCTTAAGCTACTACTTAAGTTATTGCAAAGCGCGGCGTTGAGTTCCGCCACTTAACACGCAATGCCTCAATTTAGCGGAAAGTGGTAAACGGAATTGTAGTAAGAGAACGGAGTGTCATAACACTAGATTCTCAGGTTCCCTCTGCCTACCCTGCTATATGTGGGATACAGTGTAAAGTTAAAAAAAAAAGCTTAAGTTATTTTTTGTCTGGATGAAACATCTTATACCTGGCACCATATACCATAAAACCATTTTTATTTGCCATTCACCATACACCTGAAGCCGCGGCTAATATTTTAAATCAATCATCTAAAATAATAAAGGCATCTTTTAATTAAAATATATTCACTAATAAATATCATTTTCAAACAAATTCTCATCAAAAAGAGTAACATAATACGATGTAAGTGGATCCAGTACTCGTACAGGCATATCGATAGCGATAACAAAAGCATGTAATAAATATTAGTGCTGTCAATACACACGTACATAACTCTAAGTTATCTCCTAGATATTATATAAACGCCGCAGGGTTTGAAGGCGGTGGATTGTAAAGCGAAACGGCAGTGGGATGAAATGTTCATATATTTTTTTAGTTAATTTTTAGTAATGATAAAAAATAAATAAAGAAGGGTGCAGCGTTGAGTTCCGCCACTCAACTTTATATCTTTAATAACGGACGGAGAACGGAGTGTCTCAACACTAGATTCTTTCTGCCTATCCAGCTCTACCTATACTTAAATCCAAACCAAACCAGCATAAATCCAAACCAGCTATACTTAAATATTTAAATTTTTTTTGATCTTATACTCATCTTTTAATCTCTTTGTACAAACATAAGGCAAAAATTACATTTAGATGTTTCTAATTAAACCAAATTTATTTTTTTATTTTATTCAATATTTCAATGAATTACATTTGTATATCATAATTTAAATTATTTTATCATATTATCAAATATTAACTTATGTGCAAAGAGGGTCCTTAAGCCTGCAAATGATGCAGATTACAAGTTCCAGACAACGTTCTGAGCTCTTCCTGTAACTCAATGACCCCGGCACCCGCACGGTCACTCCGTAAGGGAATTTCTTCTTATATATACTTTTTGAATTTTTTCGCTTCACGCTGTATCCCGCACATAACAGGGTAGACAGAGAAACCTGAGAACTTAGTGTTAAGACACTCCATTTTCTTAAGATTATTCCGTCCATACACAAACATTTTATTTCTATTTTTGATATATAAATATTTATTTTATAAATTCACCACTTCAGTACCACTGTACGTCTTGTATATTCAGCCGTAATGAGCCCCGGCCCAACTTTCTGTAGAGCCGCGAAAGTAGCACGGAAAACTTTAACGGCGTCTTCGCTATACACCACATCTTACGATATTGATACTTACTCATTAAAAATATTATGTTATTTTAATTTTTATATAAAAATATTAAAAAAAATAAGTCTTTTTTATATTAAAAAACGTCACACTTAAGATAAAAAAACCATTTTTTGGGAAAGAAATCACATTGTCTCTTGCCAAATAATTCCTAAAACTAGTCTAGTTAAAACTCCCTTTATAGAAATGCGTATGGTTTAGTCAGAGTGCCTGGATGGTTTCCAATACACATAACATGAGTTCGAATTCCGCTACGTTCAAATTTTTATACATTTTCTAAAAATATTTAACTTGTAATCTATCCATTTAAAAAACAACATATTTAAACTAAATATCTGTTTATTCTATAATTTAAGCAAATGTATTAACTAAACAGCTGGAAGTTATTAAATTTTCAAATATAAATTAATAAAGTTAACTATAAGAATTAGTATTAGTAGTTTTGTTTGGTGGTAGGAGGTTCGTCCTCCGTCTGGCTCGCGACCACTATCATGTCAAAGACGAACCGCCAAATATCTTATGATGTGTTCCGGTTCGATGGCATGTAAGCCAGGTTTTCCCCTTTCCCACCCATCCTTTCCCCAAAATGTGGTGGTTCCGATAGCGGACTACTACATTATCCTCCCTTTCCATCTGTATCCTCTAGGTTGGCAACGCATCTAGTACATCTCTTGTGTTGTAGATGTTCATGGGCGAAGGTAACCACTTACCATCAGGCGGTCCTTCTGCTCGTTTGCCATCCGGTATCCATAAAAAAAAAAAATAGTAAAAAAAACTTATCATAAGATTTAAATCTTAAGGGTAGTTTGTAACAATAGCGGGATTCACCCGGCCACCCCTTTCTCACGCTGACCACTGTCCGGTGTCTCAGTATTATTGGTATTACTTCAAAAACAGGTTTTCGTTCTCATGGCTACTTGGTATAATTATAAAAGGGTCAGTTGCATTTCTTTTAGACTTTTTAAAAATGCGTTAGATATTTTTTTCCCTTTGTGCATCTCTAGAAAAATGATTGGGTGTACAAGTAATTTTGTATTCATAATAAACTTTTCTATCTTTTAAAATATAATTAATACCTACTTAACATGTAATTTTTTGTTTTTTTTTTTTACTTCACGTTGTATCCCCTATATAGCAGGGTAGACAGAGGGAACCTAAGAACCTACAATGAAAACCTGAGAACTTATAATGTTTTTCTTTAAGTTAAAATTATTTATATAAAGTTATTTATAATTTTATTATTTCATTTCGCACGCAATATCCCAAAATGGGGTGAAAAGTGCAGAACGGAGTGTCTTGACACTATTTTCACTCTGACTGCTTAGAAAATTTCCCAGATCTTGTGACATAAAGTGCATCATTGAATTTGGCCCTAAATTCATGTCTGTAAAATCGGCGGGAAGTCAAAGAGCAGCACTCTCTTCAAGCCATAAAATAACCTGTAAATAAAAAAATATTACATAATATAAGTATGAAAATTGCTCAATCCGCCTACACCGCGTCTGAGATAAATTTCGTAGCGTCAGTGAAATTTTAATAACTAATTTTCTTGTAGGACTCGCGCCCGCGGCTCTGCTACGTAGCTTGTATATATATACATTATTAGTATATAATACATATTAGATTACTTTGACCTGGCTTCACTTTGTTTAAAGAGTGGAATGTTTTTAGATAGCTAGTTTAGTTTTTAGTAATATAGCCTATTGGTAAAGTGAGCATTTGGAAATTGGAGTAGCGGGATCGTTCCTGTAAGAAGCAATAAAGTTAAATGTATATTTTATAATATTTTTGTCATTCATGATGCTGAGACAAAATATCTGATGTTAAGCGCGGTTGATTGTGGGTTCAATTCCCACTCGGACTAATAATTATATTTGAATTATTTGCAGTTTATTCCAAGGCAAAGCGTGACGTTGAGTTCCACTTAGCACCATAATGTGTCAAATTCGAACAGAAAGCGGAAAGCGGAGTGTCTGGACACTAAGTTTTTTATTTACCTTACTACGTGGCATACAGTGTGAAATTGAAATTAAAAATATTTACATAGAACTTTCCTTACTTTATAATTAATTATTTTATAATATTAGTACTGACTTTTTGGTAATTACTATGTGTTTTATTTGAACTATATGAATAAAAGTAAATTTTTCTTCAGTATAATTTTTAATATACAGAATAGATATATCTACGATATTCCCATCTTCCGGTGTAATCAAAATCAAAATTTTATAATTGTAAATATTCCCTCTAATGAGTTTGAACCCAAGACCGAAGTTTGAAATCATATATACAATTATTAAATGTGGTATACGTTACTACTTGGGTATTATTTCAATAACAAATTATTGTTTATTATAGCATTATAATTCTCATTGTAAAGACATGTAAAGGCATAACGCCTGTCGTGGCGCAGAGGCACAATCGTGCGACTGTAAACTCGACAGGTTGTGGGTTCGATTCCCACTCCAGGAAATGGAATTTTTCGTTTCCTGGGTTTGGTAACAAGGCAAAGCGCGGCGTTGAGTTCCGCCCCTCAGCACGCAATGTCTCAATCTGGTGGAAAGTGGGGAACGGATTTGTTGAAAGAGAACGGAGTGTCTTAACACTGGGTTCTCAGATTCCCTCTGCCTACTCTGCTATATGTAGGATACAGCGTGAAGTTAAAAAAAAATTTTTAAAGACATTTTTCCGCCTACGCTATGTATGGTAAACTTAATTTCAATATTGTTCTTATATTAGAAAAGAAATATTATAACAAAGATACGTAAAAAAATAAATATTTACTTTTCTATATCTTAAATAATCAATTGAGGCCATCGTATCTGTAAACGCTATTGGTTCAGCGTTCGATTTCCAGTCGAGGCAATGATTGTAATTAAATTATTGTTCTCCACTCTGGTACAACCAAGCGAGGCGTTGAGTTTTGTCACTTAACATGCTGTTTGTATATGTCAGTCACTCCAATTAGAACGGGATAAAGCGAACGGAGTGTCTTAACACTAGGTTCTCTTTAACTACTACTACGTATAATCTAAAATTAGTTAGTTTAATGAGATATAAAATTTAGATTAACAAATAAATTGAGCATTACCTTATAATTAAATAGAGGCTACAACCAATTAAAAATGATCTCTCAACTATAATTATATTAAAATGATTTTCTATTTCAATACTAATTTACCAAATTTTCGTATATATTTTTTTATAGCTCCACCCTTTATTCTGTATAGCAAAGTTTAGTTAAAGAAAATATAGTGTTAAGACACTCTGTTCACCATTTTCCATCAGACATCGAAATATTACATATTGATTGGCAAAATAAATTAAATATAATCATTCCCCTGAATAAGAATCGAACACGCAACCATCGCTGTCTTAATCAGAAGCACTTCCACTGCGTTACCATGGCCTTAAATATAAATAAAAATTAAAATATATATACAACTAAGTAATTTACTTTAGGTACAACATATAGTGAAAGCTCAAGTAACGCTGGTCGCTAGCTACCCCGAGGCACGGAAGGAGGGTGGTTCGCGTGAAAATTACACAAGAAAATTTCTCCATTCAGCATCTTTGTGTTTTCCTTCAAGATGGCGCACCCTTTTGAGATGAAATTAGATGGGTGTACGTGGAATTTTGTATAGCAGATATGTATCTTGAAAATTTATTTTAGATTTGCTAAGAAATATTCGTATATATAATTGTTTCTATAATATATGTTGTTTTAGATTTTTTTTACTGATTTGAATAAAAAGAGGTTATTAATTTTTTTTTATGGTATCGGTGTGAATAGGTTCACCCAATAAAAACTTATGTTACCGCAAAAGTTTTTATTGGGTGAACCGATTTTGATGATTCATATTTTATTTATAGATAGTCTTTACAGTTACACGCATATGCCTCTGCGCCACGACTTGTCTTCATTAGCCTCGTCGTCTGGTTTTGAGTAATTCGTAATAATTTCCCTTCTTACTGCATTTTGAAGGAAAATCAAATCTTTTTTTTTAACTTCACCTGTATCCCGCATATAGCAGCGTAGGCAGAGGGAACCTGAGAACCTTGTGTTAAGACACTCTGTTCTCTTTCAACAAATCCGTTCCTCACTCTCCGTCAGATTGAGGCATTACGTGCTGAGTGGCGGAACTCAACGACGCACTTTGCATTGTTACCAAACCCAGAAAATGAAATACTTCATTTCCTGGAGTGGGAACCCACAACCTGTCGCTTTATAGTCGCACACTTGTGCCGTTGCGCCACGACAGGCGTTGCTCTTAATCTTTTTTATGCTACATATTTTGCTAAAAAATGTATTTATAAGTTTAACACTAGCGTCTCTCTACCAACAACGCGTAACAGGAAGTCGGTACAATAGCTGAGCGCGGCGTTCTTCTTTGATCATCGCTTTAATTAACGAGTGCTCCACTTACCAGTAAATATTCACATTAAATTATTTATTTATATGTAAGGTCAATTTTTTTAATTAATTGAATATAGGAGTGAAGTTCTTAATAATAATATAATGATTTATTTAGTAAAAACTAAAAAAACAGAAAAACTATTTATTTGTAGACTAAAATCTTATAAAAACCAGAATCAGAATTTACATAGCACTTTTATTAAAAAAAGACCGCTGATGCGTAAAGTACGCGTTTCCTAAATTACACCCTTAACTGAGACATTACGTCTTGACGGAACTCAACGCCGTGCTTTGTTTTACAAGAGCAGAGAAATGAATTCTCCCAATTAGGGATTGAACCCACACCCAACCTTATTTACAGTTAAATACCGTCTCCCTGCGCTACGATGACTTCAAAAATAAACACGTGTCTTTCCAAATGATTAAACAAATCCAGTAATACTAGTTTTGAAAAAGCGAGTTTTTTAACAAAATCTATTTAAAAAAGGGAATCTAGTTCCAACCCTTCTATAGACACGTGGTTTTTACTACAATACGTACCGTTCATAATAATCGATTGTCAAACCTGTTTTTTTTGTTATATTTTGTAATGTTAACTTTTGTCTGTTATTTTGTCTATGAACTACAATAGTAGTAGTGGAGTGAGGTTTTAAGTTATTTTGCCCATTGCCCAGTTCTCTTTTAGTTTTTTTCATCTATTTTAATCTTAATATCATGCGTTTTTAGAAAGAAAGAGTCAAGAATGTTTAGTTATATTAGTTACGTAAGGCCATTCCCTATTTCTTAATAGAGTAAGAAGGTTTAAGAGTAAAAGAGCGAAAGAGTAAGTAGGTTTTTATAAGATTTTAGTCTACAAATAAATAGATTTTCTGTTTTTTTACTTTATACTAAATAAATTTATTTAAATTTATCTAAATAAATTTATCTAAATAAATTTATCTAAATAAATAAAAAATAAATTTATCTAAATAAATTTATCTAAATAAATTTATCTAAATAAATTTATTTATTGTTTGGTGGTAGGAGGCTCGTCCTCCGTCTGGCTCGCGACCACTATCATGTCAAAGACCTACCGCCAAATATCTTATGATGTGTTCCGGTTCGATGGCATGTAAGCCAGGTTTTCCCCTTTCCCACCCATCCTTTCCCCAAAATGTGGTGGTTCCGATAGCGGACTACTACATTATCCTCCCTTTCCATCTGTATCCTCTAGGTTGGCAACGCATCTAGTACATCTCTTGTGTTGTAGATGTTCATGGGCGAAGGTAACCACTTACCATCAGGCGGTCCTTCTGCTCGTTTGCCATCCGGTATCCATAAAAAAAAAAAAAAAAATTATTACTAGAGTAAGAAATAGGGAATCGCTTTATGTATTACTATATATAACAAAACACAGTAGACATCGTATTACACTTTTTAACAAAACAAATGTGACAAGTTTATCTCATGATATAAAGTCCATTAGAGTAAGAATTTTTTATCAAAATTATACTATATGAAAAAAAAGTAGCAGCTTTACGCGTTACTCTGCACAGCAGGATAGTCAGATCGGTTAATCAGTTTATTGCCAAGATACCTACTCCGTTCACAGCTTTCCGTCTGCATTCAAAACATTGAGTATTAAATAGCGGAATTAAACGCTGCGTTTTTACCAGAGCGGCAAAGAAAAATAATTTAGATATAATCAATCTACGAAATGAGGAACAAACCGACAACTATCGCGTTTACCGTGAAAACCTGTTTCACCGTGCCACGATGGCGAATTATTGTATTAAGCTATTAATTTATAATTATTAATATTGAATTTCATTATAAAAAATATTTTATTTATCACATAAAGTCCTTACGCCTTTTAATAAATATAAATTACAATTATGTGTTTCACCCCCATCCCCTAACATAAGACGTTACTCGCGCTCCAATTAAAACTGCCAAATCAAATTACGTATTAGATGTTTTATAGTCGACAGAAAATGCTTTTAATTAAAGTGTGATTTGTGAAGTGACAAACACGAGTGTTATATTAATTAATTTTATATTTAAAGTTGACATGAAAAAGAACCTCTTAATACAGATAGAGTTTATGTGTGTGTTTTTCTTATTTTTTCTTTTTTTTTGGTTTTAAATAACATGGTATTTGAAGTAAACTCCTCCACTTGAAATCTTAACCACTGAACCATAAGGACGCAGAATCTGTCGTATAGAATATTACCATTGCATATTTTTTGCCTAGTAATAATACGGGAAGTCATTTCAATCATAAAAGGAAACCATAAAATAATTTATCTATATAGATAATTAAGATTTTAACATAAAAAGGAAACCGACTTAAAAGAAATAGCCTAAAAATTACAAACATTACGAATATCTCAAAAACTTTTCACCAGACCTTAAATAAATTTCATCAGAAGCTATACGAGTTCATAGATAGCTATATCATACATAGCTTCACTCAGCAAAAAGTAATACACACATTAAGAACACAATCAAATTGAGAACCTCAATTTTTGAAATCGGTTAAAAATCTAATAAAAAAAACAACATAACGATTATTTAATTTCACTCTACCGTACGGGATTTCGACCAAAATATGAATACCTAACCATAAAAACATCTCTCATACAATATCAGCATCGCATCTTGACTTTCCATTCACTAGAAAACGGCAAGCCACTCTAATTATAGTAGGAAAAGCATAAAGCAGTTTATCGGGGGGGCGGCCCCTGGGGTAGGGGCAAGAAGCACAGATTTTATAGTCGTGTACCGTCGCAACGCTTAATGGCTTATTTGCCCGGCCTTTCAGGGGGGCACTGTATTGTCAATTTTATTTGAAATAGCATTGATAAAGAATAGTGTTGTGTATTGGTATTAAAATTTTAGTTAGGAAATCATTATTTTTTAGTATTCTTTATGTAAAAAATGCTGCAAAGCGCGGCGTTGAGTTCCGCCACTCAACACGCAATTGCCTCACATCTGGTGGAAAGTGGGAAACGGAATTGTTCAAAGGGAGCAAGTGTCTTAACACTAGGTTCGCAGGTTCCCTTGCCTACCCTGCTATAAGCGGGATACAGCGTGAACTGAACTTAGTATCAAGCTCCGCTCTCTGTCTGAATTCCGAGGACATTGTCAATATTAACTTTTAACTTTTTTTTTTTTTAATTTCACGCTGTAACCGCATACAGCAGGGGTAGGCAGAGGAACTAGAGAACCTAGTGTTAAGACACTCCATTCTCTTTCAACAATTCCGTTCCCCACTGCTTCTTTTAACTTACTGAATTGTGACAAAAAAATAAAATAATCTAATAATATTTTTTTTTATCTACTTCACAATTTACAAATAGAGAAAAGAACATGAAATAGTACATTTGAAATTTTCAAAACAAAGAAGGCCATACAAATATAACGTAGCTACGAAATCTCTACTCATTTGCTTATTACGTTTCGGATTTTATATTCGTACTGCATATTTTCAGGAGTTTTTCATTTATATTTTAAAGTGGAAGCTTTTTTATTAAGCTTTTTATTTATATGTTGTATGAATACTAATATTAGAGATGCAAAAGTTGGATGGATGTGTGTTTGTTAGTTTATCACGCAAAAATTACTGAACCTATATAGATCAAACTTTGTAGAAAAATATAATTTATACACAACAGAACGACATATAGGCTATGTAAATTTAAAAATATTTTATGTAATTTGGTCATATTATGACGTATCGTACGTATATGTATCCTAGATATCGATAGATATGCTAAATTCGTAAAATCATATATTAGTGATATAATTATTAGCATATCAACATGTGCCTGATTAATCACGAGGTCTGAGTTCGAATCTTAGTCGTGAAAACGCTCATATAGCTTAAAATACGGTTTTTTCTCTCGTTTTTGTCGTACAAACGCGTTGTGTTCCGTTATTTCGAATGACGTAACTGTTTTTAGATACTTTCTTTATATCCGAAGCACTCTCTGCCTACCTAGATACGCTCTGCCTATTTAATAGGATCTTTTCTCCCTGTTTATCCTGAGTTCTAAGATCTTGAGTTTTTTTTTTTTTTTGTATGAAGCCGAGCTTTCATCAATTGTTGTTGAGTCTATTCTCCCTCTTAGTGTTTATATTGAACTTTACATGACGCTTTGTCGAACTTCCGTCCTTATATAGCCTAAGCTATATAAGCGACGAATAAAAAGAAAAAATAAGTACTAGATATAGATAATTACTTACTAGACCGAAACGACTTTTTTGAATTGTAAACGAATGTTTTCTATTAAAGCTAAGTGCGGAGTATCTTGTCACTTGGTTCTCTTTGACCACTGATCACTACTGAATCTGAAAAAAATGTTTTTCTAAAATGGCCCTTTTAACTTTTTTTTTAAAGATTTCTCCATTTTACGACGTAAAAAAGAAAATCTATGTGTTTTTAAATGCAGAAGGAATTTTCTATCGATTTTAGAGATATCTTTTTCATAAACAAATTAAAAAAAAGTACATTTTATACTCATATTCCATTCAGTGACTATCGAACCCGCAACCCTCACAAAAACGTTTAACATAACAACTGTACTATATTAGCTTAAAACATAATATAACGACTATACAAAAAACCTCAAATCTTAACTAAAATCGATATCTTTTTCCACTCCCGACAAATTTTCACAATCACCCCCCACCCCCTTTCAATAAACGACAAAGTATTATTTAATTTCCACCGTCTTTTCATTGTAAGGCGTGGAAAGAGAGAAACGATCACTCTTTTCATTCTTAAGACTTCCCCCCTAAATGACCTATATGAAAAAACTGTGGGTGCGAGCGAGACGGGTGTATATTAAGACGTTGCGCCCCCGCTTTCTTAATGACGTCATATAGATTTATGGAGGTGGTGGGGGTACGCCCCGGTGGAGGCAAAAAGTTCGTCTTACCTTATAAATGCTTTAGGTTTTTTCGTCGAGTTTTAATATTATTATGTTAAAATTGTTGTTTTTTGTGGAAAAAGACATTGTTTTTGTATAAAATATCGTATAATAATATAGTTATTATACATTTGAATTATTTACATACATACATACATAACTTCACGCTGTATCCCGCATATAGCAGGGTAGGCAGAGGGAACCTGAGAACCTAGTGTTAAGACACTCCGTTCTCTTTCAACAATTCCGTTCCCCACTTTCCGCGGAATTTGAATTTGAATGATTTAATTGTTTAAATATTAGTTTATATTAAGATATTTCATAGATATAACGCCACGTCATATCAAATCGAAAAAACTATATTATGCATAGGTTTTTTGTAACTACTCGCTCTTTTCTAAGTAAAGTAGAGTGGGAGAAACTAGTGTCAAAACACATCGTTCTTTACTTTCCACCTAAAATCGTAACTATAGCGTAATGAATGACGGATCACCGCCTTTAATGTTAGCAACCAATCGCTTACAGACGGTATTCGACTGGGCCACTATGGGCGACTAGATAGAAAAGAAATGAATCTACACTCCTCGCGTTCAGTCAAATACTCGACAATTACGATACAAAATATTATTATTATACATTACTTACATTATCTTTGATTTATTGCGGCGTTGAGTTCCGCCACTCAACACGCAATGCCTCAATTCGGCGGAAAGTGGGGAACGGAGTGTCTTAACACTAGGTTCCCTCTGCCTACCCTGTTATATGCGGGATACAGCGTGAAGCTATGTCTATATGACTATCTTTGATTTATCATATTATAATTTGTTTTTAATTTAAGCATTTGGTGTATAATTTTTGTTGTAAGCGAAAATCTTATAATGTTATCTCATGACGTATGGAGAGCACGTCGGCAGGCGGCTCGAACACGCCATCTTGGACGCGCCATAGACTATCTTGTTTCACGGTTTTATTATTATTTTTATAATAAAAAATATATTTTGTCATTGATTTTACAGTTAAAAATGATAAATATAAAAATGGGTCATTAATTTAGTAACTGTTTTGGTAATTAAGAAAATATAGAAATATAGCAAATTAGGATTGTTGATAGATTTTTTTTAAATAACTATAAAATTTAATGCCGTCGTGGCGTCATGGTATAGTTTTTAAGTGGGTTCGAATTGCACTTAGAAGAATGATCACATTTTAACTATTTTCGTTTCTTCGCCTTTGTAAAACAAAGTGTGGTGTTGTTGTACCGGAAAAAAAAATGGTATTTCTTATATGGAATAGGTAATGTTAGAGTTCTTTTTTTTTGCGCAACAGCTTCTGTACCAACTTCAAATCTTGATCTAGCAAATAAATATCGTAAATGGCTGCACTATGTAGAACAGAATGACCGGATACTAACCTTTGCTTTGTAGCTGACTTAAAAACAGTGAAAATTTGTATTTATTAGTTTAAAAAAAAAAAAATGCAACTTCACCCATTATCCCGCATAGCGTGAAAGTCACAGAGAACCTGTCATAACACTCTTTTCCTCCCTCCGTCCAAATTCGACATATTACGTGTTAGGTGACGGAATTGAACGCTGCGCTTTGGTTCACCAAAATGACTCCCGCAAAGGGGAATCGAACCTATCGACTATTCACGCAAAAAAAGTTAATATTTATTTAACAAAAAATAATATTTATCTATAAAATAAAAAAGTTATAACATTAACTTAACAGAACGATATTTAAGCTGTGGCACTCCGGTCGCAGATAGAGGAATCTTGGGCGGTCTAATCCAGCAATTACGCATTTTAATAGCGTTCCCGTTTTAATATTCCGCTCCTTGTTTTATACCAAGCTTAGTAAGATATAAAGGTATTTGTTTTGAATTACATCTTTGATATCACGTTTGTTGTATTTTTCTCTTAATGTTATGGTTAGTGTTGGTGGTTCAAGATTCAAATTTACATATATGATAATTAAAATTTTAGCTAAAAATTAAAACTGACACAAAAAAGTTTAGTTGTTACAAATAACTCAAAAACTACTTGTCAAATATTAACTAAATTTAAATGCGACCACATCACAGGCACTAGCTATCATATAAAAAATGGATCATCAGATTTGGTTCACCCAGTAAAAAGTTACAGATAAGAAATACAGTTGAATTGGTTAAAATTTGTAAGGCACGTCTATAACATTGGAACACCCTTCAAATAACAAGTATAAGCGATTAAAATCTGCTTTCAATGTAATCTTTTTATTAAAAGGCTTTCAAAGACTTCGTTCGATTCTAGCACTAATTGAATTTCGCAACTTCAATTAAGTTTAAGACGAGTTGAAGCAAATTACTTTCAACCAGCTTCTTTATGTTTTAAGTAATAATTTTATATTAATAAAATAAATTATAATGTATCATATAAAATTTCTAATAAATTATTTATTAAGTAATAAATATTATTTTTAAAAACGACTGTCGCGGCGCAGAGGCACAAGCATGCGACTGTATCCCGCATATAGCAAGGTTGGCAGAGGGAACCTAGTGTAAAGACACTCCGTTACCTACTTTCCGCCGAATTGAGGCATTGCGTGCTGAGTGATGGAACTCAACGCCGCGCTTTGATTTATTACCAAACCAAACAAATTAAAAATTCCATTTCCTGGAGTGAGAATCGAACCCACAACATGTCGCGTGAATGAGGAATGATTTTGAAACAAATTCTATGTTATTATATAACATTTTCGATTATTTTATATAGATATTAACCAAAATCAAATCTTAACAATTCGCAATACAAATACAAACAGCGACAAAAACATTAACCAACAAAACGACATCTGAGTTGACTCCGCATTTCTACCTTCCCGAATAACTTTTCACCCCACGAAGACGGAAAATTTACATAAATTTACGAATTTCGCAACGAAATAAGGCACAGCATAGTTCGCGGCGCCACCCCCAACCCGGGGGTGGGAGACCGTTTTTCATGTTTAATTTTAACTTTCGTATTAATAAATGTTCTAGTCTTTCGTTGAGAATTTTACGCTAACCTTTGGTTTTATATGGCGTACAGGCTACAGTTATGTCGCTCGGGAGACGATAGTTATATCGTATAATTAGTTTTGGAGTTGACGCTACGCTTGTAAAAATTAATGAACGTTTTGTTTTTGTGTTATGAATTTTATTATCTTTTTAGGTTTTGCTTGTTTTTTGTTTTATATCTAGGTTATTTAGTTATTAGATTTGTTATCTATAGACGTAAGTAAATGTATGTAGTTTATATTTTCATACATACATAGTTTCACGCTGTATCCCGCATGTAGCAGGGTAGGGAGAGAGAATTTAGTGTTAAGACACTCCGTTCTCTACTTTCCGCCGAATTAAGGCATTGCGTGCCGAGTGGTGGAACTCAACGCCGCGGTTTACCTTGTTACCATACCCAGGAAATGAAAAAATCCATTTGCTGGAGTGGGAATCGAACCCACAACCTGTCGCGTTTACAGTCGCAAGCTTGTGCGTCTGCGACAGGCGTTAGTTTATATTTAATATAGTTTATTGTACAAGAGACAGGATGTCAGCGGAACCTAACGCTTCGGAAAGACAAACCGCGGCGTTAGGTTCCGCCACTTAACGGAGTATTGTCGCTAAGTTCTCGCTAACTACTGTTATGCGAGATAATGCGTGAAGCTGCTTTTTAAAGATAAGACTTCACTTATTTTAACTTTTCCCTGGACAACGTAATATTGCCTAAATGATTTATGCTCAACTAGCACGCTCGAAACGCAAAACTAAAGAAATTATGTGAACTAAACTGAAAAGTAATTAATATTGACAATGAGTGATTATTTCTATTATTGAGTTAAAATATTTTATACTTTTCTGGTATTTTCTATATTAGCGAGTTAAAAGTGAATAAAATTATACAAATAGAATTGTATTAACACCGTTATAATAATAACAATAACTCTTTTTTCTACACACCCATACATAAAAGAAGAAATTAAAATAAAAGAATAACAGAAAACCATGTACAACAGGCGAATTTATAGCTAAAATAGCGATTTCTTACAGGCAACCTTAGGGTATAGAAAATACGCAAAGTAAGGGATTGGATAGGGCGCGAATAATACATACTACAAATAAACTACATACGTTCTGTTACTTATTAATATTTGTTGAGGTCATTACGGCGCAGTGGCGTCATATTCTAAACGCTATTGGTTGTGGGTTTTATTCCCACTCGGGAAAATGAATATCAACAACAGCTTCACGCTGTATCCCGCATATAGCATGGTAGGCAGAGGGAACCTAGTGTTAAAACACTTCGTTCCCCACTTTCCCCCGAATTGACGCATTGCATGCTGAGTGGCGGAACTCAACGCCGCACTTTGCCTTGTACGTAATCAAACCTAGGAAATGAAAAAAAATCATTTCCTGGAGTTGTAATAGAACCCACAACCTGTCGCGTTTACAGTCGCACTTGTGCCTTTGCGCCACGTCAGGCGTTATTACGGCGGCCCTTAAATTCTATTCAACGCGCAATATCTCAACCAGAAAGTGAAGAACGGAGTGTCATGACACTAGGTTCTCTATAAAAACCTTTAGTACGTTAAAACAGTTTTAAACATTTTTTTTAATAAGTTAATAATAAAACGCTATACGAAATCCATGATTGCATTCGACATTGCGAGTTTAAGTTTTAATAGAAATTTAGATTAGCCTCACGTTCCAAGCGCTTTTGATTGCTGCTTGAGATGTATGTAGGTATGTTATTTTACCATACCATAGACTATAGAGTAACATGTTTATTTTGAAGATATAATAACTTATTTGTTGAGTTAGGGTCGTGGGTTCGATTCTTTTCTAATTTTTTTTTAAATATTTTGTTTATATTTATTATTGTATAATTTTGAGTAGCATTGTGTGTGATATGAAAGCAGCTATAAAAAAATATAATTAAATTTAAAAAATGTACCCAATAAATATGTTTATATTGAAAGAACAAAAATTACAATCTGGAACTTCAATACTCAACACACATATTCTCTAAATTTGGTGAGGAATTAAAAACGAAGTGATCGTAAACTTACGATTTGCGAAGAGTTTAGACCGAAAAATAAAACGTTCATAAAAAAATTAAATAAGGTAAAAAACTGTGGCGCAGTAGGCTTGCGTCAGGTGGCTTTGGGTTCGATCTCTTCTCAAGGGAATTAACTACAATTAAAATATTTCCATTTGACAAGACAAAGTTTAGCGTTAATTTCCAGCACTTAATGCCCAATATAACGATTTCTTACGGAAAACGAGGAACAGAGTGTCTTGAATCTCTCTACCCTGTTATTCGGATATATGCTTGTAAAAAAATCTACAAGGATATTTATATATACACGTCATTTTTTTTATTTATACATTAATTACCTAAAACTTTCTTGTAAGATATTTTTAAAAAAAAATAAATACATTTATATATATATATATATATATATATATATATAGAAATATATAAATGTATGTATGTACATCAAAAAAGTCAACTTAATTTACATCTTAATTTGCCAGCTGCTTCCAAATGAGTTCTCCAAGTTATTGTCAAAGAAGCCTCGTCTCGTTAAAGTTTTGATAGAATTTTCAATTACCTTCCTTTGTTTCAAGAACATGCGCTCTGGGGACTTAAGGTGCTCATCCATTGATATAACAGCTATATTTATTTATCGCTCTATATACATAATATGTCTTATATGTCTGTCATTATTTAAGACCATCGCGGCGCAGTGGCAAGGTGACTGATTTTATACGTTTGATTTTCATTGTAGGGAATGGGAATTCTAGAAAATTCTAAGATATTTTCGCTTTCCCGGTCTGCTAAGACAAAAACACGGCATTAACACCTCTCAACACGCAATATTTTGAATTCTGGTGAAAAGTGTAAAACGGAATGTAATGGTTATCGCCTATGCGGGATAAAGCGTGAAATTTAAAATTATATTAAATTTGTCTACAATTTCTTAAAAAACTAGACTAAACTATACGAGTATGTTAAAATTTACTTAAAACATATTTTTTTACCAAACACATCACAACATCAAACAACAGCAACTTTATATGTAAAAATAATTTAACCTCTAATTCTGGTCACTCAAATAATGTGTCAAAAACTGACAGTTACAAATTCAATGTCCAGCATGAGAATGCAAACAGGTTTGACCGATAGATAGATACGGTACAACTTTGAAGACAACTTATTAAAAAAAACTGGTTTCTTATAGAAAGGGTTATTAAAAGTCACCCTAAAAACTGGACATCGGTCAAAATGTCTGGGAAAGTACTTTTTTTGTTAAGAACTGATTATAATAAGAATATGACCATTGATTTTATTTATCACTTATCTATGTGGGGTAGAAATTTTTGGATCATTTTAACAGTTGGTTCACCTTTTGTATTTATGTTAATTCTTAAGACTGATCTTATAACGAATTGAATCTGTAACATCTGGTACGAAATAATTCATTTGAAATATAAAATTCTATTTTTAATAGAATCTATAAGTAATATAACAGTAATATTAATAATCGCTGCGTTTCTTATATTTAAATTGATAACTTCAGTACCGGGCGTGAATAGATTAACAAGTCAATTTGCATATAAATACATACATTGGTTTTAAATACTAATATGCATTTTTTTTATTTATAGCTTTAAAACAGAATTTACAGATAAAACTTCAACTTTAAAATACCTTTCTTGCCACGTATGTAATTTCGATATATCAATTCACACAAGTGTGCGACTGTAAACGCGCGACAGGTTGTGGGTTCAGGAATTCTCGTTCGATTCTCATTTCAGGAAATGGAATTTTCATTTCTGGCTTTGGTATATTTGAGACAAAGCTCGGCGTTGAGTTCCGCCACTCAGCACGCAATGGTTCAATTTGGTGGATAGTGGGGAACGGAGTCTTAACACTAGGTTCCCTCTGCCTACCGCTGCTATATGCGGAATACAGCGTGAAGCTATGTATGTATGTATGTAAGCTATTCACTGGCACGAATTTCATATTAAAAAGTCTGTACATTAAATCCTTAATTAGAAAAGTTCATTCATAGAATTAAAAAAATATTTAAAGCTATTGTAGCGTTATTGGCGTCATATTATATCTATCCATGGATAGCTACCTCGATACGTTCTACAAACGTAGACCGTAGTATCAACAAACCCAAGAAACGGCGTTGAATTCCAAATGTTTAAGTTTCCCCTTTAAATTGTTCTTTAAAATAAGTACATAATATAGGTAGATTTTACCTTTATATATACCGAATGACGGAGAGAATAGGTACCTAGTGATAAATTACTTCACTCTCTACTTTTTTAGTTATTTGAAGAAATTAAATATAAAGTTATATTTTTTATTAATAATGCTGTTATTTTTTTTTTTGATAATTTGAAAAATGTATATTGTACTGCTTTGCTATAGACGACGCGTTAACAACGCGTTGTCTATATAGCAATGTATGTCAAACTATGGTAGTGTGTGTAACATTTATTTAATATATATTTTTTGCGTTATTTAAAAAAAATATTAGCATTCTGCACTTTTTCTTTATATAAATTATAAGTGTACCAAGTTTCATTCTCCTCCGATCGCCTAATTTTCGTAAAAAGGGGTACAAAGTGTTTGCATCACGTATTTATATATAGATAATCGATTAAAAAAATAATTTAGCCTAATATATAATATTCATAGTAATTATACCTAAAGATATATAAGTAAATAAAATTACCTTATTTCCTAGCACATATAAATATATTTATATACCGAACAAGCGTCTTTTTACAAAGAATGGACGGGGGTGAGTCTAATTTTAAACTTCCCCGATCCGTCTTCAGCGCGTTCATTTTTGCCCCCACCCGAAACCGAACCCCCTCCCACCCCCATCCCCTAAAACTTTGCCGTTTCCGTAGAACTAACTCGTAGAACCGTGCGGTCTACGCGAGCTTTAATCAATTTTTTAACTTCATTTTCTGTGGTAATTAATTTTTCATTGTTAGTTGTATTCTGTTTATACCATTGTGATGCAATGATAACGTTTTTGGTTATGTGCGATTGATTTAGCTTCAAATCTCCCTTTAATGTTTAGCTAGACTAATGCGGCGTTGAGTTCCGTTCAATGTCTAAATAGGTGATAATTGGACCAAGAAGTTATACACCTTTAGACTCAACTTCGTTATTCTATTGAAAATCCCAAGCCAGTCAAAATAATATTCAACTAGTCCATGTTTTCTAAATAAAATATCAGTATAGTCAGACAGAACCTAGTATGAGGACACTCCGTTCGCCGTTTTCCACTCAAACTCGAAACATTGTATGTTAAATGGCGGAAACCAAAAGCATGTGTTAACGAGAGGGGGAAAACGAAAATTAATCATTACCCTGAAAGAAAATCGAACCCACAGCCTATCGTAATTACAATCAAACAATGAATCGACTACCTCCTCTATTATAACTACCTCCTTCATAAAAAAGCTCCACGTTCTAGTCAGAGAACCTAGTGTCAAAACACTCCATTCACCATTTTCTACCCAAATAATATCTGTAACCCAAAACAATACAATCTATTCCCATAACCTACATACCAAAATCCGCACATAAAACAAAGGTTCTAAAAGAAGTTTCGAATGTAATTCACAAATTTAATGCCCAACAGAAACTATCGCCAAAAAAGGGTCCTATCCAAACATCGACCCTTATAAAACAGCGGGATTCAAACTGGACTAAAAACACCCAAAAAGGCATAAAACTAAAGGAATTAGACCCTTCCAACTACTTTTCAAAACACTTTTAGACCCGCACTAAATATATGAATCCCAATTTATATTTTCAAAAGCGGGTCGACAGGGTCGTACTTGAATTGTTTTGTTAAATAAGTTTTTTTGAAATATTGGCGGCTTAGAATATA
This sequence comes from Philaethria dido, assembly GCA_033558755.1. Classification (NCBI taxonomy): domain Eukaryota; kingdom Metazoa; phylum Arthropoda; class Insecta; order Lepidoptera; family Nymphalidae; genus Philaethria; species Philaethria dido. The sequence goes on from JAKGSA010000647.1 coordinate 1,047,444, forward strand.
GACCTGCTAACTCCATGTATAGTAAGAGAGACAAAAATTGTTTTCAAAACATATACTTTGGGATTTATATGGAATTAGCAAACTTTTAAAGAAAAGAATTAAGATTTTAAGAAAGAAAGAAAATCGATGTTTAATAAAATGTACTAAAAAAAACCATTATTACGAATAACACATAAACTACTCGTGAGAACTTAACTAAATTTTAATAGGATCATCACGTTACAATCATTAGCTACCATATATAATAACAAGATAATTATTAAAATTAGTTCAAATTGAGAACCTCATCCTGTTTTTAAGACAGTTAAAAAGACAAAAAATCATAAAGACGTAAGAATTGTGGGGAACGAAGTGCCTTAACACCAAGTCCCTTCTGCCTACCCTGCTATATGCAGGATACAGTGTGAAGCTATGTATGTGTGTAAACGGTTGTGGCAACCATATAGTTGTAAGTAATAGAAAAAAAAAGTATTTTTTTTATTTATCTATTTCATTAGTGTAAGCAACGTTTTGGGAACGGAGTGTCTTAACACTAGGTTCCCTCTACCTACCCTGCTATATGCGGGATACAGCGTGAAGCTATGTATGTATGTATGAATGTATGAATGTATGAATGTATGAATGTATGAATGTATGAATGTATGTATGTATGTATGTATGTATGTATTAACACTAAGCAACATACAAGTACCTCTCTGTAAACCATACGATAAGTCTCTGTTATCGCTAACGGTTTCTTCGCAACGCATTACTATACTAATTGCGTTTTGGTAGTGAAATGGACTTACAAATATATTTGGAGATTAAATTATCATTTACTTGGTACAATAGTTTACTTAATAGTTTTCTTTATTAACCCAGAATTTCTCATTTAGTAAGAAAAGTTTCTTATGAACTTAGATATTATTATAGTGGCACACCTATGGGACATACGTGTATAACAATGGGACACAGGTGGGACACCACTGGGACATCTCACGGTTTTCAAGTCAACCTAAGCTAGATAGCTTGAGAAGTCTCGAATACCACATGTTTTTTCAAACTACACCATTTTTTTTTCACTTTAAGCATTTCCCGCAGATTACAGAGTATATATAGAAAGAACCTAGTTCTCATTCAGTAGAATATTTATATTAAATATACAAAAGTAAATTTCAATTATCGTACAGCTGAAATAAAACGTACATTGGGTTCCGGCACCTAGCATACAGTGTCTTAAGAAAGGACGGAAGTTGGAGAAGGGAGTGGCTTAACACTAGATTTCTTCTGCCTACCCTACTATATGCGGGATACAGCGCGAAAATCGTTTTTGAGTTATTCGTAATATCTATACTTTAAAGCATTTTATTTAAAATCAGTTTTTTCTTTGTTAAAATATCAATTATTTCCCACAAACATTGTGTTCAATAAAACCGCTAACCACATATATATAGACAGACAGAATAACACTACATAACCCATAATGTTTAAAACAAACGTCTTATTGTCTCGAAAGCCTCCACTCTCCTTAACTTAATTTAAATAACAATATTTCAAAGAGTCAATTTAAGCGGCGCGCAGCTGCGCCTACAAAATTTTCATGTAACTTTACCTATAATTACAAAATATATTCAGAACTTGTAACTGGATTTAAATAGTAACGCTCTTTAATAGTGATGTTAGTGAATCGATATTATATTCTTTTTTAGCTTCACTGTTTATTCCGCATAGTGTTAAGACACTCCGTTCTCCTTTTCCTATACGAATTTGAAACATTGTGATATTATATAATAATAAAATATATATGCAATATAACTTTTTTATTTTATTAAACTCTTTCCCATATTTTTTTTGAGTATTAAGTGACGGTATCTAAAGACGTAATTTATCAAAAGAAATACTAATATTATCAATAAATTTCTTCAATTGGCAATCAAACCCATAACTAACGCGTACAATTACAGTTACAATATTTTTTGAATAGGCTACAATGGCATATATTAAAGCGCGGTATTGAGTTCCGCCACTCAACGCGCAATTTGTTGAATTCGAGTGAATAGCGACGGAGTGTATGGACACTATATTCTCTCTGACTGCAGTGTAATAAAATTAATTTGTAATATTTAATGTAAAATAATTTAAAATATAACATTTTTAGTTCCACTATTTTCAAGTTAATTTGTGTAGTATTCACACAGCGAATGGCCAGTCTTAATAAATTATTCCACCTCCGGGCTGCGATATCAGCTGACTTCCTGCAATCTCTTGAGGTTTTCCTGCCCTGCCTCGTTCCAAGACGTTTATTTACGTCGTGATTCTTTAAGGAAAGTTATTTTCGATTTATATTTAATAATATTACTAAAGTAAAATGAATTCATTGTTTTATGTTATTTTGAATGTAAAAGTGCCTTTTCTTTTGAATGCTAAAATAAATATACTTATGTATTCACGCTTCCTTCGCAAAGTACGGTAGATAGAGGACACAGTGTCAGGAAACTGTCCTTCAATTTTCACTCGAAATCAATATACTCGTATTGCGTGTTGTATGATGGAACTAAACGCCGTGATTTCTCTTATCAAAGCGTAAACGAAAATCAAAAAAGTCATTCCCTCCAATGGGAATAGAACTCACAACCATACGTATTACAGTCAAATGCTATCCCACTGTACCATAATGGGCTTTACGATATTTTTAATATATTATATTAGTTATCGATTTAACAGCACATCACTACCCGCGTACAAAGAGACACTAAGAAATTATGTATTCCCCTTAACGTAGTTTCGGCAACTTTATTGAATTTGTTCAGAGGTGTGCAACACTTTTGTCTCCGTGATACGAATGCCAGTTACAGAATGTTACAGCTACTACCTACCTACTACCTACCGCTATTTGTCTTTAAGACAATTTTGTATTGAAATGAGCTTGAAAACTTGGTATTTTCCTTTGGAATGTGTATTTATATGCAAGTTTTAGATATGTATGAATATTTAGTATGAAATATAATGTTGGACATATTGACGTTGTTGATGAATGTTTTAAGATTTTTTTTTCTGTGATTTTTTTAGATAAAGATAATAATAATAAAAAAAAATAAAAAACAAAAACCAATTTATGTAATTTTATAAAAATAACTATAAAAATGGTTTCAGTAGAAAGTAGAAAAAAAAAGTAATCATACGTAAAAAATAGAAGTAATATACAAAAATAAAAGTAAAGATTATTAATTCATTAAAGTGGTGGCGCAGTGACACAGTGCCTGAGCAATAGGTTGTAGGTTCAACCCCACTCGGTGATTGACTATTTTAAATTATTTCCATGTCACCGCTCTTTTAAGACAAGTGTAGCGTTGATTCCTGCCTCTGATACGCAGTGTTTGGATTTCTGATAGAAAGTAGAAAACGGAGTGTCTTAACACTAAGTTTTCTCTAACAACCCTATTGTACGTGAAAAAGCGAGAATTTGCCAAATATAATGAGATATCAACCTTTATATTGGTCATCTAGCCTTCAAAAGCTACTGTCTGTGCATGACATAAAAAAACACAGCTTGTCATCTGTCACTTTTTGACATTTCAAACCAATCTATATACAAATATATATGACACTTAATAAATATACAGATAAGAAATCATCCTTTATAATACCAAATCTTAACAATGTTATCTAATATTATATAAATGCTATGAGAAAATTCAGTGACAAAGCAAATTGCTTTCCGTCGTGTATCGCGCAATTTATTGCCTCCCTCAAAAGATATAGGCAACTATAGAAATTAGCGAATTAATATAGCACGATTATTCTTGGGACCTCCCTAATGGTATCTGCTTATTGGTAAACTAGTTATAACATGTGTATTTTCTTATATTATGAATTCTAAAATAGAAAAAAATATATATTTATAATGTATTTAAAAAACAAATATTTATTTGAAAATTGGAATTTACCGGTGTCGACGGTTAGGCTCAAGCAAGTGACCGTACATGCGACAGGTAACGTAAAAGTCTAATATTTTACCTCTGCCTTGTTTTGCAGCGTATGCGCGGCGTTGAAGTTCCGCCACTCAGCACGCAACGCCTCAATTAGGTGGAAAGTGGGAACGGGAGATCTTAATTGTTGCGTTCTAGGCTTCCTCTGCCTACCCTTCTATATGCGGGATACAGCGTGAAGCTAAACAAATATATTTATAAATTAAGGCCATCGTGGCGCAATGGACAGCGTGTGACTGTAATCGGGATTGATGTGGATTGCAACTTGGAATTTGTAATGATTATGTTTTTAAATTATTTTCGGTTCTGGTAATACCAAGCGCTAAGTTCCGCAAATGTTGAGTTCCGCACGCATTATCTTGAATTCGACGGAAAAGCGTAGAACGGAATATCTTGACAATAGGTTCTCTGACTACCCCGATATAAGGGGTAAATTATGAAGCTTCTTATATACTATAAAAGTAAAATATATTACTTGCATTTTTGAGAGAAGAGACGTCTTACGATAAAATTTTTGTTCTCAGCCACATTTTACGAGGTGTGTTCAAAAAAGTAAGGTGACTGTAAAATTTTGGCGGGCAACGTACTCTTCGATTATCGATTTTTTATTTTGTTATGTTGGTACACTCTTCCTATAGACCTATGAAAGGACGGAGATTTGCAACGATTGAAGAGATAAAGACTGCATCGCTGGAAGAGCTCAAGGCTATACCGAAAAGTGCTTATGAGAAGTGCTTTGACGATTGGAAAACCGTTGGTATAAGTGTGGCTGTAACTGAGGGGATTACTTTGAAGGGGACAACATAAACATTGATAAATACAAATAAATATTTTTCTTAAAAATACAAAGTCACCTTACTTTGAACACACCTCGTATTCCTGTTTAAAGTTAAATAAAAAAAAGTATAAAACCATTTTATCTCGAGCATAGTAAACAGTCCATCCCTATTCATCCATCCGTTCTATTTTAAAACATCACTGCTATTGAAGAATCTTTTCTTCAATAATATTAGTTCAACATAAAAATACCCGAATAAGATTTCAACCCGTAACCCACAATATAAAAAGATATAACAAACACTAAATCCTAAGTAATTTTTTACATAAAAAATGATATTTCTTATGAACATTTTTCACAAACGTCAACTTACGCTCGCACAAACTTCAAACTCCGCCATATTGTATTTAATTCCCGGCAAGTCGTCTAATTTTCAAATTTCGAACTTGGAACAACTCTACGTTTAAATTCAAGTTTGGATTGAACGCGTTCCGTATTCGAAGCACGAGTTTTCATATTGCATGGAATAGACTATAGTCGGTTTACATTCATCCTAAAAAAATATATTTATTTTAAATATTTATATATATAATAAATATATGTGATATAAAATGGCTGTTATATATTAAATAATGGCTAAAATACGTCGAAGAAGCTCCCTCTTAAAAGTAAAGAATAGATCAAAAAGATAATTTTAATTTTATTTGGGAAGTCTGTACTAGAAAAATAATAATAAATAATATAAAACCAATTTCAGTTAAAGTATAAAAAGTAAAAAGTTACGAATAACTCAAAAACTGTAAAATACGAGAAGTTCAAATAGGAATATAACTACTAACTATCATATAAAAAAAGAATAATTAAAAGTGCTTCATCTGTTGAGAAGATATGCGGTATCACATAAAAAAAATACAGTCAAATCAAAAGAACCACCTCCTCTTTTTAAATTTGATTAATAATTATTTTTTTAATAGTAATCAGTCAAAACTATAAATTACCAACTAAAGATTATCTATACTTAATACAATATATATAAAAAACCATATTACAATAATATTCCAGATAATATAAAATAAGACCACAGACAAAAAATGAAACGGGCGGATTTAAAGTTGGCGAAACCAATCCGCGCCGCTACCGCTTCCCGGATACCGTGTTCCTTGCGAGAGAGAAGTAAACAAAATTTCTACAAGGATATGAGGGCCCCCCTTTAGTGGGGTGGGAGTTGTTAAGCCAGTGGATAGTGGATTGAGATTATATTTAATGTTTTTTTTTTAAGGGGTGGAAATATGTTGAGTTAGATAAAGTTTTGAGTATTTATTATTTTGATATCTATCGATTATTTTGATATATTAATTGATGATTAATTTTTCTTTGATTATTGATGATTAATTTGATTTGATTTGATGGATGAATATCCTGCTAAAAATAAAGCGTGAAGCAAAAAAAATAACTGTGAATTTATTTCCTGTTGTTCTTTAACTATTTTGTCACAATTATCTCAGTTATAGTTCTTATTTTGTTTCTCTTTATTATATATGAACTATGTTTAATTCTTTTTTTAATTATTGCAATAGTTTTTTTTATAACTATTATTTTATTTTTATAACTTTTAAAGTAAAGGTTGATAACGCAAAAGGAAGATTATTGACTAATTAATTAATTGTAATTATATATTTTTTTCTTTATCAAACATAAAATCATTATATTTTTATATCAATTGCGTATAAAACATCTTTATTATTATAATTCAATATAAATGTATAAACATATTAAAAACTATTAAAATATCTCAATATCGCATACACTGCGGTACAACATCACCTTAACTAGTTAACGTTTTTTGTGTGTGTTCGTGTGGGGGTATTTTTATATGTGTGCGTGAGTGTTTGGACGAGAAAGTTTTTTAGTGGGGGAATTTTAGTTTCCCTTTATATTGGCTCGGCTTGGCTTTAGTAGAACGATGGTGTGGAGCTTTCTTATGCTTAATATTATTGATTAAGTATTATTATTCTTTAATATTATTATTATTTACATACATAACGCCTATCGTGGCGCAAAGGCACAAGTGTGCGACTGTAAAGCGACAGGTTGTGGGTTCGATTCCCACTCCAGGAAATGAAGTATTTTCATTCTCTGGATTTGCACTAGATTCTCTGGTTCCCTCTGCCTACCCTGCTATATGCGCGATACAGCGTGAATGTGAAAAAAAAAAACAAATACATATATAACTTCACGCTTTATCCCGCATATAGCAGGATAGGCAGAAGGAACCTAGTGTTAAGACACTCCGTTCCCCAATTTCCGAATTGAGGCATTATTATTTAATAGGTATATAAAATAAAGCGCAGTGTTGAATTCCGTCATTTGACATGTATGTGACAGACATTAGGTTTTTTTTACTATCCTGCTATGCGGGATAAAGCATAAAGCTGCTTTTTGAATATATAAACAGTAGCTTCTTTTGTCTAGCTCAATCTAGAGTTATGACACTGCGCTCTCCACTTTCCACCCATTATAAGAAAATTAGGTATAAAGTGATGGTATTCAAGGGTGCGCTTTACCTTATTAGTCCGTAAAAATGAGAATTATTAAAGTATATTACTTTCTTCACCAAACTAAGAATCAAATTCTATATATTAAAGAAGCATAAGTTATCACTTCTTACAATATGATTTTGTATTAAATTTGCATATACCTACATATACCAACGTTCAACGTTCTTAAACGATTATCTCTTTTAATAAACGAAAATTAATCCGCGCTTCATACACTTCACACACAATGGAACACGACAAAAAAAAACTAAGCACTATAAAAATAAAATAAAAAAACAACATACCAATAAAACATAACAACTAATTTAAAAAAAAAAATAGGCAGAATACATCGAATCTTTGTCAAAAATCACACACACACAAAAAAAAAATAACTATTAATCTATCGACATACAAAATATAAATGCAGGATAGCAAAAACGCGCCATTCTATTCGTTGCTAAGTACCCACCCCTTTTTTCCCCCAAGAATTACTTTAAGGCGGGCCCGGGCGGGGTGGGCGCGCCATCTTTTTTCACCCTTACTTGGGGGGCAAGTGTAAGTATTGAAAACGGTTGAGTTTTTGGTTCGTTCTAAGTTTGTGATTAAAATTTTATACTGTACATGTCTATTGTAAGACATTTTAATTTAAAATTTGTTATGACTATAGGTGATATGGTGTTTGCAGTGATTAATCACTCTGTTCTTAACCTTAAGCCCATTTAGGAACATTGGTTGATGACACTGAACGTACCTAAGTGAAGCATAACAGTCTAAGAGTCTACAGTCTAGACCGAATTATAGATTTTAAACTTCAATATACACTTAATGTCTAGACACACCGCTCTCTACTCTCTGTAATGAATCAAGACATTGCGTGTTGAGTGTCGGAACTCAACGCCTCACTTTGTCTATAGTGCAGAAATAAAAATAATTTAAATATAATAATTTTCCTCGAGTGAGTATCGAACCCACAACTAACCGCATTAACAGTCTGATGCATTCCCACATCGCCACGACAGGCTCGGATTTATAAGTATAGACCTAAATTAGATTTAAATTCAAAACTATTGAGTTCAAATACTAGTGGATTTTAACAAAATATTTTCATAATTGTTATTTTAATAGAAAAATATATAATAAAATAACATAATAGAAAGGAAGATGTAAAACTTTGTAAAGATAGATAAGTATTTGTTACTCTTTCACATAAAAACTACTAAACAAATCTAGATGATAAAACATTTCAGAAATATGACTTATACACTAGAATAACACATTTTACAAAAAAATCTATAAAAAAATACCTTACACATAAATCGAACCTAGAACCGTATTAACAAAATTAAAATAAACTTACCCAATCTTAAGCTACAAGGCATCCGAAGTATTATATTTAGTTTTAATGTACATAATTATTATTCATCGCCCAAGGGAAAATACGTACAAAAACGAGGAGACGAGAGGAGAGGTGTACGTAGACGTAGCCACCCTCGTCGGATGCATTATAAAAGTCTTGCGTCGCGACGCTAAAGAGTAAAGATAAGCAAACGAATACCGGGGTTGGCATCTATGTTATTGTGTACAGGGTGTTTTTTATTGTTTAAAAATATGTTTTTTTATAGACGGTGGTTATAGGTTCAATATGTTGTTGCGCGGATTTATCGTGACGCCTATCGTGACGCAGAGGCACAAGCGTGCAACTGTAAACACGACGGGTTGTGGGTTCGATTCCCACTTCAAGAAATGTTAGTATTTTCATTTCCTGGGTTTGGTAACAAGGCAAAAAGCGGCGTTGAGTTCCGCCACTAAACACGCAATGCCTCAATTTGGCGGAAAGTGGGGAACGGAATTGTTGTAAGAAAACGGAGTGTCTTAACACTAGGTTCTCAAGTTCCCTCTGCCTACCCTGATATATGCGGAATACAGCGTGAAGTAAAAAAAAAAAATTCGCCATCGGACCCATGATATTTGTGAAAAGTGTAGAATATAATCACTTATAGGAATTAGTATTGGAGGATATGTCGTATGATAGAAATATAAATTAAATGTGTTAAGCCTAATAATTATCGTTGTATTACGGCCAAATGACTCGAAATCTAAATAAGCAAATAAATTAAAAAAGAAAGCTATATTAGCATAAATTTTCATCATTTTTTGCGTGACAGACTAAGAAACATCTTTCCATCCTCACACTGATATTATCTGCTATGAAAATTATATATATACGAAACAAATTAAATACAAAAAGACGTAGCGGCAATTTCCATATAATTTTAGTTTTAAATATGTAACAAACACTACAAAGTATTCCTAAATTAGGTCAAAGAACTTATTCTAATATATAACCCGAATGCCTTCCGATCAATACATAAATATTAAAAGCAGCTTCACGCTACGAAGAGGTACGAGAGGTAGGGGGAGACCTCGGTTGACCTTCGAGAATACAGTATCAATGATACTGGAGGAAGATCACGTAAAAAGCATGAGGAGACCCCCGAAGGGCATGCATGAAGAGGTTAATGACTGTGGACGAGGCGAAAGAGGTATGCAGGGACCGTAGAGTTTGGCACTCCGTTCTCTCTGACTACCCCGCTAGGGATAAGCGTGAAGTTAAGTAAGTAAGTAAGCTTCACGCTTCCCGCATCCTTTGTTCATTGTTTCCCTTCCGAATTCAAGACATTGCGTAGCGGAACTCAACGCCGCGTTTTGTCATACAAAGCTTAGAAACGAAAATAATATAAATATAATCATTCCGATTGAGAATCGAATCCACTACCAATCGCATTTACAGTCCTACATAGATATTTACATCAAAAATCACTTAAAACTTAAACTAATCAATTACAACACCTCAAGTTAGCAATGGCTTAAATTCTCACCCTATATAAACATTTGCGCCCTAAAATCTTCGCGACTCATTACTCGCGGGCTTCCTGGGGGGTCCCCCACCACCTGGGGGGTGGAATCTTCGTCGAAATCTCCGACATTTTATCTAAATGGGCCTCAGAATGGAAGTCGTTCTGTTAATGATGCTGAAGAAATACGTAAGACTTGTGACGTTGATGTATTCACCCTAATACCTAGTATTGTTTAAACGTATTATTTGCATAACCCCTTTAATTGAAGTCAGGTGCGATTGTGTTATGTATTTATTTATGTAATAGCTTATATACTTTGTTTTTATTAATGATTGATTTTTGAAAGTATAAACTTAATTTTATATGTGAAGAGCCAATTTTGATATTTTTTTTTTGTCTTTTTTGTAGTTTTTTTTTCTTTTTTTTTTATTGATAACGGACGGCAAACGAGCAGAGGGACCACCTGATGGTAAGTGGTTACCTTCGCCCATAGACATCTACAACACCAGAGATGTTGTAGAAAAAAAAAAAACCCTTAGCGGTCTAACCCAATATATCAATACACGAAATCGATTCCACAATTAAATCGATTCCACATTTAAATCGATACAATTTCATTAAGCGTACAATAACAGATTGCATTTAAATCTGTAGGAAATTTTGCTAGGCGGCAATCTGGGCGCAATTTAGCACTAACTGAGTCATTTGCTCGCGTCTTCGCGGGAGATGATTTGTAATTTGTTTTCTGTGCTGGTTCTATTCGGGTTGGGTTTAGAGGTATGTTGCTGAAATCTTGTGTAAGATTTTTGATTTTATTATTAGATGACTATAAGTAAGTATCCGAGACAATACAATAATAAGAAAAGGAGAACACCTCGTAGATTAAAGGAAAATATTATGAATAATTAATATGTTGACAAAAAAAGAAAATCGGCTTTAAATAAAATGCACTAAATAATTAAATTATTACTAATAACTCCAAAACTCGACATGTCTTATCTACATCACATAAAAAAGAAATTGTTAAAATTGGTTCACTCAGTAAAAATTTATGAAGTAACGCGCATAAAAAATACAGTCGAATTGACAACTTTTTTTCTTTGAAGTCCACCGACTGTTTCACCAAACAGTAGTAGAACAATTATCAGTTCATTTTTAGCACGTATTTCGAAGACGGCATTAGTAGGATCTTTTAAAATTTGGTTAGGTAGAGAGAGAGGAGCGTGGACAGTGGAAGTGAACGTTAATGCGCATTTTAAAGGGGCCCCTTAAACCTACACGTTGGGTTGTAAGTCCCAGGCACTCTCCAAACTCCTTTGTCTGCAACGCGATGGGCCCGGCACCCGCTGTATCTTGCATATAGCAGTGTGGGCAAAGGGAACCTGAGGATCTAAATCTTAACAGACAACCGAATTGTGGCATTGCGTGCTGAGTGACGGAACTCAACGCTGCGGTTTGCCTTGTTACCAGAGCGAAGAAATGAAAATACTAAACATTATTTAATATTTTCATTTCCTGGAGTGGGAATCGAACCCACAACCGCGTCTACAGACGCACGCTTGTGCCTCTGCGCCAACATAGGCCTAATTAAATAATTTTCAAGTTCTCATTCTAATAAAACATAACACGGCGTTGAGTTACGCAATACTTTTGTATAAAACTGTCTTTCCTAACATTAGTTTCTTATTCAATAATAAAAAATATAATATTTCTATACAAAAATATATTAAAATTATCACATACAAGTCTCTCACCGCTGAACGCTCTGACTGATGCCGAGGAGAAAATGCAAGCCGTTTCATTACATTTTCTCGTTTAGAGCGCCACGATTTATTACTAAGGCAGGCTCGCCCGGCCACCTGCCAGCAAATAATGAATTCTCAAGAAACTATGTCTTAAGTTGCCTTAATATTAATATTATTGTGTTTATGTTTAATTCGGTTATATAGGAATTGTTATTGATCAATGTTTAGTTGATTATTGTAGTCGCTGGGTATAAAAGTACAGTTTTCTTGTATAATAATTGTATAAATAGTATTATTAGAAAAAACCATAAAATATAAATATATGAAGGTATATTAAATCAATTATAAATAAAATAGATATGGTTACTTTAAATTTTCGCACAAAAATGTTGTCAGAAAGAGTTAAATTTTTACTTCCTGAACACCAAGACGGGACTGAAGAAAGTAATTATCAATACCCAGAAAATTACAGGAAATAGAATAGAATATTCTTCGTTGCAAAATAAATAAGAGTTTATTAAAAAAAAGAAACCCGACTACAAATATGAGACACCAAAGCTAAATTTTAATGGGATCACATCCAAAACACTAGTTAGTAGCTATATGCATACTTACTGAAAAAAGTCGTCAAAATTGGTTGACCAAGTAAAAAGATATACGGTTACACAATTAAAAAAATACCTCCTTGAAAACCTCCTCTTTTTTGAAAGTCAGTTAAACACTCATCTAATCATATATACTTAAAAAATATATTTATCACTCAACTATAACACTGAATTCCACACTCCATACTAAACTAAAACATCGCTATCCGGTACTGTCCACCGTGAGAACAAAAACTGGTTTTGGTGAACTGTCTTTAAAAGAGTTTCTGGTTTTTCAAGACTTACCCCTTGTAAGGGACACTGGTCAAGATTTAAATAAATTCAATTAATAAAATGTAATTTGTATTATAATATGCTATATATTTATCATTTTTTATAGCTTTGTAGTGAGTACTCTGTTGTAAGGAGAACTGACTGACACGATTGACTGACAATACTAACTCTACTAAGAAACGAAAGAACAAAAGAGATAAAATTTAAAGATATATTTGACATTCTATTCATTCTCCACTTTTTACTCACTACACACGAAATTCGAACTAAAACTGTTTTTTTTGTGAACTGTCTTTGAAAGACTTACTGGTACTTAAGACTTTAGTGTAAACACTCCTTGTAAGGCACAGTGGTCAAGAAATTATTTAATTTTATCATAAGAATATCCTTCTTTATATTGTTGTGTTATTTTTTATACTTTTATAATTAATCACTAAAAACCAGAAAGAAGGGAAAAAAGAAGTGAAAGATATTTTTAAAAACGAGATAAAAGATTATTTTAAAAAAAAATGAATGAAAGAACCGAAAGATGCATTTCATAGCAGAATACTAATCCGTGTAAGGTACAGTGGTCAAGATTTAAACAAATTGTAATTTGTATTATAATAAGAATATACTTTTTTCTATTGTTATGTGTTTTTTATGGTCTAGTAATGAATCCTTTGTTATGTATAGAATTGACTGACGATACTGACTTTACTAAAAAGAGAAAAAATTGAAAGATGTATTTTTCTCCCATAGCAGGGTACTTAGAGAGAACCTATTATTATGACACTCCATTCTCCACTCTTTGTCCGAAATCGATACTGCGTGTTAAGTGGCGGAACTCAACGCCGTGCTTTGTTTTTACAATTCAAATATATAATCATTCCCCTGATTGAGCATCGAACCCAGAACCAAGATTGAAAGAAGATTATATAATTTTTTCATAGAACATGTTTATTATATTTTGTTTGATTTTGAAATTAATCCATACTTTTTTGATAATATAAATATGTACGTAATAATACAAACAATAATAAATAATAATAAATAAATAACAAGGTAACAAGGCAAAGCGCGGCGTTGAGTTCCGCCACTCAACACGCAATGCCTCAATTCGGCGGAAAGTGGGGAACGGAATTGTTAAGAATGGAATGTCTTAACACTAGGTTCTCTGGTTCCCTCTGCCTACCCTGCTATATTCGAGATATAGCGTGAAGTTAAAATCATTACCCCAAGTTGGAATCGAATCCACAACCAATCGCGTTTACAGGTCAGACGCTGTCCCACTGCCTCTACAAATGTGAACTCTACATATTTCTTATAATAATAATATTATGAAATAATAAAAGTTCACTGTATAAGAATATAGCTTAAAAATAAAAATAAATACGAGGGTGTTGGAGCTTAGACGAAGGTAAAACGGGTCACTTGTAACTTATAAATAGAACTATAATAAATTATTTATGATAATATTGTCGATTTTAAAGGTAATATAGAGTAATACTTTTTTTCTTTCTTGGGATATAGTAAGATATGCCTTTTTTTCGATTACATACAGTACAATGAGATTAATTACAAAAAGCAGTTTCATGCTTTATCTCACATATCAGAGTGGTAAAGGTAACCTATTATCACCAGGCTCCGTTTCCTGCTTTCCGATCGAATTGTTGTATTGTGAATTGTTGTGTTGAATAAGTTCATATATGTGCTCCATCTGGACACACAAGACATCATGTGTTCACATATGTGTTCTATCCGTACACACATAATATCATACGTGCACATATCAGGCCCACATGATATCATATACGCATTAGTGAGCGGCTTCATCAGCATTTCACCGGCCATGGACGAGTGGAGGACAATATTATTTAAAAATTGCATGATCAGTGTCTCTTTAAGGTTTCGTAGGATGTAATATTTATTTCCTTTCTAGCTTTATCTAAGTGTCTTCTATAAGATTATAAATATATCTCGTTCATCTGTAGTTAAAACCTTGCAAGGTTTTCATCAAAAGTAAGATTTTCACCTAAAGAAAATAGTAAAAACATCCCGTAGAGCTCCTGGTGTCAAGACACTTCGTTTGCCGCTTTCCATCTAAATTCCAGATATTGCGAGTTGACTGATGGAATTCAACAGACGAATTGAAAATAACGCCTGTCTTGGCGCAGAGGCACAAGCGTGCGACTGTAAACGCGACACATCACGACAGGAAATGTTAAATTTTCATATCCTGGGTTTGGAAATAAGGAAAAGCGCGGCGTTGAGTTCCGCCACTCAGCACGCAATGCCTCAATTCGGCAGAAAGAGGGGAACAGAGTGTCTTAACACTAGGTTCTCAGGCTCTGCTTACCCTGCCATATGCGGGATACAGCGTGAAGCTAAAAAAAAAACATTCTCCCAATTAGAATTCAAACAAGCACCCAGCGCGTAGTTAAACACTGTTCCATTTTGTTTTTCATTTGCAAAGGTCTATATTGTAAAAGGAATGTCCACTGTGAGAATAAAATCAGGTTTAAGATAGCGTTCTTAGGGACGTTCTTGCTGTTATACAGTAACAGGTTGCTTTACGAGGTGTTGTAATGCGGACAGCGGTCAGGGTGGGAAACGTAGGGTTGATTTGCTTTACTTTTAACCGACTTAAAAAATGGAGAAAAGCTTATAATAATAATAATAAAAACTCTTTAATGCAACAAATAAAAAAGATTACACATTATAGAAAAAGTTAGGCAATTGGCGACCTTATCACTAAAAGTAATCTCTTACTTACTTAATTTGAGTATATTTTTTAATGTATGTCTTTATAGGTTTTTTTTTTAAGAATAAACAAATTTTGATCATTCTTTTTTTTACGATCGTTAGTGCTTGTGATGTGGTCCTGTTTAAATTTAGTTAAGGTTTGACAAGTAGTTTTTGAGTTATTGGTAATAATTTGACTTGTTATTACATTTTATTTGAAATAGATTATTTTTTAAGAACACATTGTCTACTTATCATATATTAAAAATAATAATTTTAAGATTCTACTATTATCGGAATTATAAAGTTTGTTACACTTATACGCAAAAATTACTGATCTTGATGAAACTTTATAGAACATGGCTTATGTATTAGAATAAAATATAGGCTCCAATTCATAGAGATTTTGAGTAATTTGGCTTATTGAAATTATAAGTAGGTATTTTCTACTATCTAATAATAAATGAATATATTTGTAAAATAATGGAAGGGGTACTTAAAATATTTTAAAAATCATAATATAAAACATTGAAAACACAAAGAATAATAAATTATTTAGATTGGTTTACGTTTAAGGTGGTGAAGATTATTAAGTATGAATTGGTATAATTATTTTGTTGTAACTAGAAAATTATAAAAATTCAATTTGATTTGAATAAATTAACCCACCATCTGTTGAAACAGCAGGTAATGCAAACACAAATAGGCGAGACGAGGCGAGACGAGCAAATCGGAGTGTCTTGACACAAAATGGCTCTGTCTAACCTTTTATTTGCGGGTAAAGCGTAAAGCAAAACTTCTACGTTTTAAAATAATTTACATACACATACATACATAGCTTCACGCCGTATCACGCATATAGCAGGGTAGACAGAGGGAACCTGAGAACCTAATGTTAAGACACTCCGTTCCCCACTTTCCGCCGAATTGAGGCATTGCGTGCTGAGTGACGGATCTCAACGCCGCGCTTTGCCTTGTTACAAAACCCAGGAAATGAAAAATTCCATTTCTCGGAATGAGAATCGACCCACAACCTGACGCATTCGCTATATTATAATTTAGTTACAAATATTTATATACATTTTTTTAACTTCTAAAATTGTATCGTTAAAATAAGGTGTTGATGGCATGTGTCGCCATCTATCAATAAAAGGCTAAAAGAATGTCCTCATTGCGAATAGCGACATCTATCGTTGAATAGATATAACTAATAAATTAAACGTATTCCAATATATTTTATATTTTTATATAATATAAGCGTTACTAGAAAATTATTATTTTTGTTTTATTACTAATAAATAATTATTAAAACATATTACAATTTATTTTTAAAATAAGCATTTGTTTAAATAACACCATCTAGCGTCTAATAGAAATTTATTCACGAAAACACCTAAAAATTATTATAAATTGTATTTAAGAAAATAGAATCTAATCATTTTTTTGAATAATCTCAAAAGGAACAATCATGGTTCAGTGGTAGATACAGTTTCCAACAATTACGATAGTTGTGAGTTCGAACAGAAAAATTATATTTAAATGGTTTCCAACATTTTCACGCACTTTCGGACGGAAAGTATTCACTCTATGTTCTTTTCGCGTTTCCAATAATAATGCTAAAATAATAATAAGACATAACATAACAACATAATTATATTTACAGAGAACGAAAAATAGATCGAATTTGAATTTCAATTTGTATTGGCTTATTATTATATTATTATATCACCATTATTATATTAAAAAGCAAAGAAAATTAGTAATTGAAATTAATCATACTTAAAGTATATATAGAGAAGTAGTGCAGAAAATCATATTTTTTTATTTATATTGTGTTAACATTACAAATTCTATATAAATTATATGTATAAGTTATAAAATAAATCGGCGTTGAGTTCCGCCATTCAAGACACAATATATCAAAATCTCGCAGAAAGCAGAAAACAATTTTTTTTATGTATTTATGTTTGTATTTATTATTTATGTATTTATGTTTGTATGTATGTATTTGTGTAGTATACAAGTTATGTATTTGCTATAATAAATCTATAAGTATGCTATTGTTTTTATTTAAATATTATTATTTCTTTATTTTTCACACCCTATCTGAATTTTAATTTGCGCTTTCTTATGCCTTAAGGTTGCCTGGAAGAGATCGCTATTTTAGCGATAAGGTCGCCTATTGTATATCTAATCCTTGTGTGTATTTTCTATTTTATTTATTTTATGTGTGTACAATAAAGAGTTATAAATAAATAAAAATAAAATTTCTCAACACTAAGATCTCTCTAAGACCTTACTTCACGAGAAAAAGCGTGAAGCTGCCAAAAGTTAAATAAATACCATCATCCACACGCTGCCCTGTTTATCATACACATATTACAAATACGTTGCTATATTACAAAGGCAACACGTATTATATGCGTCAACGAATCTGTTATAATATTTATAAATGAAGAAAAGATTGTATGTAATAATGATAAATAATAATTACATTGGTTGTGAAATGGACTCAAGTGCATAGAGCAATATATTTTTAATATTCTCTAGTAGATATCCTTGTAATACGTACCCATATGTATTACATGTCTAAGGCTCAATGCCAAAGTTATTCGCATTCAAAAATTATTTCATAGTAAAGACAATACATTTTATTGTTGTTATTGTATTTTTGCACTAAGGCTAAGCATGGCTATGCCTAAACATTTTCAAAATATGCAGGAACAGCGATATGTTATTATGTTCACACTCAAACGGAATAAAGTTTAAGTAAGCTATTCACTTATAAGATCTCATTTAATTTTGGCCTTCAATATTAGAATCAAACTCATATCTATATATTATTTTAACATTTTTCATTAAAAAAACTATTAATTTTGACCAAACTTAGCTAAAAAGAGAGGCCTTATTATAAAACACATAAGTTCACAAAATTTCAATTAAATGAAGTACCAATAAATGTACCTATTTTCTACTTAAAATAACATCAAGTGTTAAGACACTGTTCTCTACATTCTGCTTATGCCTCCAACACAAAAATAGAAAGGCAAATACTTTTTTTTAATCTTCACACTGTATCCCGCACATAGCAGGGTAAGTAGAAGGAACCTGAGAATCTTGTATTAAGACACTCCGTTCTATTATGATTCGTTCCTCACTTTCCACCGAATTGAGGCATTACTTGCTGAAAATATTTGCAGGCGGAAAATGTTTTTAAATATAAAAAAAAACATGATTAAACCCATTAATGTTGCAAAGGTATACAGGTATATTTTTTAATTCCACTAATAATTACTAATGACGATCCATGAAGATTGATTGATATCTGTTATTCTTTTAAGGAAAAACTACTAAACGAAGATAAAATTTTACTGCAGTGTGTTTTTTACGCCAAAATAACACATAGGCTACAATTTATCATAAAAATATACAGTTTTCTCAAAATATAAGATTCTAATACAATAAATTAATATAAATTACTAAAAAAACAACTAAAGTTTCAACTAGAAGCCATTTAAACTCTTATAAATAGTTTAGTGAAAGCCTATTACAATATAAACAGTAGGTGTGAGCCGTCAATCCGTCGGCAGTGGCAGTGGGCCACGAGTGACCGGACGATGACCCCGAATACTGTGGAGTCGAAAACTTTGTTAACATAATAATAGTATGAAAATATTAATATTTTGAAGAATACTTGTTTCTGAGGTTATTTATGGGATGTGTTCCTATGTTTCGTTTTTTACTATTTGTTTAGTGGATATGTTATAATTATTGATAGATATAAGTAACGAATACTTATAGGTACATAAGTTATGAAATTAAATTTTAATCAAGAAGTAATGAAAAGAATTAAGTTTTTTATTGTTTGGCTTAATTACATACATACATAGCTTCACGCTGCATCTCGAATTTAGCAGGGTAGGCAGAGGGAACCTAGTGTTAAGACACTCCTTTCCCCACTTTCCGCCAAATTGAGGTTTGGTTTAATTATTTTCTTGAAATTTGTTTTAAACGGCTCTATCTTAACAATATTAATTTAATTAGACAAAAGAGCCAACAGCAATATTTAGGACTCTCTTCGAAACTACATCCCTATAAATAGGTTTATACATACGTCCCGGTTTGAGATTCCTGCCCCGGCGTCCCGGTCTAACTTGAACAGCACCGACTCCCCAACCAATCGTTTCTTTTTCTTTTTAATAAAAAATATATTCATATTTATTAATATATTTTCAATTCATAATAATTTTGATTGCATTTCAAATATGAAAAACACAAATTAAGCGAAAAGCAAAATGAAAATGAGCCTCTTTCTCTTCTGCGTCCCGGTTTGGCTCTTCGTAATTATGGTAAGCCTAGCTATAAAGAAATATATTTAAATTATAACCCTAGTAAAGTAACAACAGAAAAATAAAGATATATTCGTGTATCAGTAAAAGATTCAAAAGTCTAATAAAAGGTACGGAACACGTTGTGTTTGTTATCAAAGAACAAAAAAAAAAAAAAAAAAGTCTACTACAAATTGTACAATATTTTAATCAAAATCATAGTCATATTAAATATAAATAAATAAAAAAAGTAACTAACATACAATAATAAAAAGACTCCACGCAGTCCACTGTCCGAGTGTCACCAATCGCCAGGACGTCTAGCTCCAAACAAACCGCACAAGTAATTAATAGCTACGTTTGTTAACTTATGACCATACGGTGAATGTCACTTTTACTTAACCTAGTATATATTTTTTTATTATTTTTATGAGTCACTACATGTATTAAGTGAATTATTTCTCCACTCTCCGACTTCTTTAATTATTTAATCCAATTTATCACGTACATCGTGTTTAATGGTTATTTATTAACTTATGAACATATGGTTAATGTTACGCCTGTCGTGGCGCAGAGGCACAAGCGTGTGACTGTATACGCGACCGGTTGTGGGATCGATTTCCACTTCAAGAAGTGATTTTTTTTATCTCCTGGGTTTGGTAACATGGCAAAGCGCGGCATTGAGTTCCGCCACTCAGCACGCAATGCCTCAGTTCGGCGGAAAGTGGGGAACGGAGTGTCTTAACACTAGGTTCACAGGTTCCCTCTGCCTACCACTGCTGCTATATGCGGGATACAGCGTGCATATGTATGTGTATATGGTTCACATTTACTTAAAGTAATATATATAGTTTTTAATTTTTATAAGATGCAAGGTACAAGTGATATAATTCTCCGTTCTCCGTTCCAAAATCTCTAACGCAATTTGACAAATTTTATTTTAAACAACTGTTTATGTCTTGCCGTAGCTGTTTGTGTTGTATTAAGTAGTTCCTTTTTTATTCTTTACGAAAAATTAGTACTACACTTTTCGTTTTTAAAATTCAAAGCTCCAACTTTATGAATAACAAGAGATTACAAATAAATTATAATTCGTAATGAGCTCGCACTTACGTGTACTACCTGTGACCACGGACTACTGTAAAGTGTTCGAAACGTCAAGTTTCCAAAAATATATTTTCGAATACTAAAATATACGCGATTAATCCACAAGTTTATTTTTTTACACATCAAATTAATCATTGACCCCTGTCGTTGCGCAGAGGCACAAGCGTGCAACTGTAAACGCGACAGGTTGTGGGTTCGATTCCCAATCCAGGAAATGTAAAATTTAATGGAACGGAATTGTTGACAGAGAATGGAGTGTCTTAACACTTGGTTCTCTGGTTCCCTCTGCCTACCCTGCTATATGCGGGTTACAGCGTGAAGTTAAAGAAAAAAAAATTAATCTTTGTGAACACAATTAAAAGTAAAATTGTTCATTTGATTTTTGTGAGTTGAGTCATTGCTCTTTTGGCCATCTGAATTCGTCGTCGGATTACATTTGTCGGATGCGGGATACAGCGTGAAGATAAAAAAAAATCTATAAGTATTAGTATTTAAGAAGAGTTAATGTTATGACACTATATCTCTATTCTCTATGTCTAGTGAATAGGATACTGTGATAAGCAGAATAACTTAACTTAGCTTTAAATATTTTGTCTTGTCGGGGATTATATTATTTTGAAATCCGTTTAATATGGGATTCGAATACACAACCACCCGAAGAAGTTTAAGAGTAAATAATACTTAGTAATAATATGAATGTTACTTTTTTTTTATGGATAACGGATGGCAAACGAGCAGAAGGACCACCTGATGGTAAGTGGTTACCTTCGCCCATGAACATCTACAACACCAGAGATATTGTAGATGCGTTGCCAACCTAGAGGATACAGATGGAAGGGGAGGACAATGTAGTAGTCCGCTATCGGAACCACCACATTTTGGGGAAAGGATGGGTGGGAGAGAGGAAACCCTGGCTTATATGCAATCGAAACGGAACACATCATAAGATATTTGGCGGTTCGTCTTTGACATGATAGTTGTCGCGAGCCAGAGGGAGGACGAACCTCCTACCACCAAACTATTTCATACTTATTAATATAAATGGTTACTTAGAAGTTAGAAATAAGGCTAAGTGATGGCTAAGTGAGGTTTTCTATTTTAATAGTTGTTACAATTACACTAAGTACTTACGTCAATTTGCTGTTTGAGGATTTGTGCTACTTTTACTTGACTATAATTCGCTGTCTTTAATAATTTTTATGAGAATTAGCTGTTACGTAATATATTAATTTAAATACATGAAGCAAAAACATTGGATCCCTTTTTAAGAAAATTACGCGGACGAAGGAGTATGAAATTTGGCACACTTATAGTTTATATAGAGAAGGAGTGCAGAATGCTATTTTTTTTAAATAATGCATAAAAAGTATATTAAATCAATGAAATAAATGTTACACACACTACCATGGTTTGACCTCTATGTTTATACAAAGTTACATACGAGTATAGGTACATAACTAAAGACACTGTATGATTTTTAATTACTTAATATTATATTTTTTTGCTTCATATTGTTGCACCTGGATAGGTGAAATACATACATACATACATACATAGCTGCACGCTGTATCCCGCATATAGCGGGGTAGGCAGAGGGAACCAGAGAACCTAGTGTTAAGACACTCCATTCTCTTTCAACATTTCCGTTCCGCACTTTCCGCCAAATTGAGGCATTGCGTGTTGAGTGGCGGAACTCAATGCCGCGTTATGCCTTGTAACCCAAGAAATGAAAATACTAAATTTTACATTAATTTTTCATTAGGTGAAATAAATACATTATTATTCTTGTTATTTTAAATTGATTTTCTTTTGCTGTAGGACTTCCGTTACGTTACGTTACTAGAAACAGCAATGACGAAGAAAATTGGTAATTTTTTGCATAGTGTTTGTAAACAATTAAAATTTCTTTTTATCTCTTTTAAAAATAGAATATTTTTTATAGAATATCTAGAATCCAATTAAAAACACAAATATTTAAGTATATATATTTATATAAGATTTTGTTATCGTAACAATAAAATTTTAAAATATAAATTCTAATGCAGAGGGAACCTAGTGTAGTATAGCAGGGTAGGCAGAGGGAACCTAGTGTTAAGACACGCTGTTTTCCACTTTCCGCCGAATTGAGGCATTGCGTGCTGAGTGGCGGAACTCAACGCCGCGTTTTGCCTTGTTACTAAACCCAGGAAATAAAAAAATCCATTTCCTGGAGTGGGGATCGAATCCACACACCATCTGCGCCACGACAAGCAAATTCTTATAAGAATGGAGAATAATTAAGAATTGTAAATATACCTAAGTTTATTTTGAATCCAAATATTACCTGTTTTTAGTAGTGATTTAAATTAGTAAAAAATATATTATAGTGTAGGTTTTAGGTTTGACATGCATGCGACATATACATTGATAGACAACGCGTTGTTAACGCGTCAACGGGAACTCTAGTTATTATTATTATGGGTAATGTTTTCTTTCTGCACTTCTTCTCTATATAAACTTTTACTATGCGAATTTTATACCTCTCCCACACAATTTAAAAAGGGACAGCAAGATTCTCATTTATTGAAATAATTGGAATTTTTTCCAACCTAAAGGTGAAAATTATTTTGTATCAATTTATACTGTACTCAGGTAATCATTTTTGTGATATCTAAATATCTTAGAGAGCCATTAAGAAGAAGTTATTTTTTATAAGTATTATACAAATCAGTGGCGAAGGGTGAAAATTTTAAAAAGGTAGCCGGCGTATTTAGGGAAGCCGGTACGTTGAGGTAAGCCGGTATATGTACTATATGCATGGCGGTGTAGAATTATAAGGATTTTTTGCAATTTCACTCCTACATTTTCATGATGACCTTTTTTTTAGCTCCCGTCGTACCCCCTATACTACGAGAGCTAAAAACTACTACTAGGGGAGGGCCCCTAATCTGCTAATAAATCGGCCTGTATTTTTTTTGTATTTATAAAATGTAAACCGGTGGGAACCATGTTATATGGACGCTTCGCCACTTATAAATATATAGACGTCATTTATGAGAATCTTGACATCAACGTTCCGCGATTGTAAATAAGATAAATACGATACAGTTTTTTATAGGTAGGGTATACCTAGCTCTAAAATTAATAATTATAAACCCTATGTCTATGCAGTCATAAAGGTATGTTTAGATCTAACTTCTAAGGAATGTCGAAATAATACATATTTATAAAAATGTACTTAATAGTAAGGAACATGTGTTAGTAATAAAAAAAAAAACAAAAATAAATAAACCTAAATTAAAAAAAAAAACAGGATATAGAATTCCTTTATCGAACACAATTTCAAAAAAGTGTCATAGAGTGATAGATGAATTTTATTATAAAAATTTGCATATTCATAAATTTTTATTCAAAACATCAAAAACATATCTTTAGGTCAATTTTCAAATAAAAAAAAATATTTTTTTTTTATCAAAATGCAATAAATATAATTGATAATAATTCTTATAAGAACGTTAATATACCAAAGAGCAGACATCTTGAAATACCAAAGCCGACATTTCAGCTTCCATTACGAAAATCCAATAAAAACCTACCCTTTTCAAACTTCTTCCGAACTTCACTATCAAACTATTTAACCACGCCCACTTGCACGTACCAACTATCATATAACTATCTCGCTCTTACACGTTGCCAAGTTAGTTTATAGAGCGAAACAACATGATAGACTCTACAACTATTGTTAACTTAGTTTTAGTAACCACTTCCAAAACGTAATAACTACCAATTAAGAAATTACAAATTTGAACTTTATTTTTATTGTAATAGATTATATAATAGATTGAAGGGAAACAATTTTATATCACTTCACAGAGTAATGAAGACGGTGTTGAGTAATATTTTTACGCGAGCGATTCACTAGCGTAAGGTGACGTCGTAAGGACTATAGTGGCGTAAAAATATTTAACTTAAGACGTTCTGCGAAAAAAATGCTAGTTACTCTGTATCGACGTCTTGCGCAAGATGGCGGCCGGAATTTGAATATCTCTTAGGAAAAGGGGTGTTTGTTTTGTACCCTTCAAGCGATACAGCGCTGTTGGTTATATGGGGAATCTGATTGGAATTGTATTGTAAAGCGGGCTTAATTTTTGATATATAGGCGCTTTTTTGCTTGAATGTTTATTTTTGTTGGGTTTTTAATTCTGTATAGTTTTCATTTTAAGGAAAGTATGTGTAATAATTCAGTATTTTCTAGAATTATTTGTTTCTTTTTTATATTATTTCTTATATTTGTATGTTAATATATTTATTTTTTAGTATTATTTTAATAGATCACTGGCTTCATTGTCATATACCTGCTTACGTATCTATATATGGGTTCGAATCCCAAAAATAAAATTTATGGAAATAACAAAAGAATTTATATAAAGAAATTAAAGGTAACACGCTTAAAATACCTTTCTCGTTATTCCGGCTAACACATCCAATTCATTCTATGAAAATAACCATTATTTCGTCATCGGATCCGGACGCTTGTGCAAATTTTCAAGCCAGTTAGGCAAATGCAAGAAGTGGGTCAAAAATGCCTTGCAAAATTTTCTTATATTGCTAGTAGCTATAGGTAGAGGCGAAGCTAATAATAACCTATTAAAAATAGCCACCGCATGACACAGTCACTCTCCCCTTACTTATTAAGTAGGTATTATCGTTAAAAATATTCTTCATCAAGAGACCATCTTGGCGCAGTGGGAAACACCTAACCGTATACGCGATTGGTTATGGGTTCGGTTCCCACTCTGGCGAACGATAATATTTAAATTATTTTCTTTCCGCCCTGGTAAGACAAGGCGTGGCATAGAGTTCTGCTAAACATGCAATGTCTTAAATTTGGGCAGAACGCGGCGAACGGAGTGTCATGACATTCACTCTGACTAACCTGCTATGCGAAATAGAGTGAAACTGCTTTATCTCTTTGTTTTCATACGTTGGGTAAGTTTTGTTGTTGAACCAAATAAACTCTACAGTCGTATTATTTGTCCATTTTTAATTGTCTTCATTAATTTATTATTCAATAATTGTGATTCGTTACTTTGTTGGTGAGGTCTTTATGATCCTTGCCATGCACATACCTTTTTTTTTTTTAACTGCACGCTGTAACCCGCATATAGCAGGGTAGACAGAGGAAACCTGAGAACCTAGTGTTAAGACACTCCGTTCTCTTATAACATTTCCGTTCCCCATTTTCCGCCGAATTGAGGCATATTGTGCTGAGTGGCGGAACTCAACGCCGCGCTTTGCCTATTGTAAATACATACATACATACCTATTGTAAAGTTCTCTTAGTTCCACATCTGATGGATTCCAGATTCCTCATCGGCTTGAATAATATTTTTATAGCGTTTACCTAGTCTTTTAAATTTTCACTTATGAAGGATTTTTCGTTGCAATTAGTACTTAAATACGCAATTTCACTCGAAGTAAGTTTTAGGACGCTATTTATTTTATATTTACGAGTACAGTTGGTCGTTTAAAAAGTTTTAAAGGTACATCCTTTATCGTTTTATAGTTCTGAGAACATAAGGTGTCCTAATTTTCAAAAATTAAGCGCTATATTACCTCTTAATTTCTATACAATAAGAAAAATGTCATTCAAATCTATCGAGCCTTCAACAACTATCATGTACAAACCAACAAACAGATAAACAAAATAAATATATATATATATATATATATATATATATATATATATATATAATCACATTGAGCTTAATATTATATGCTATAAATATTAAAAATATAACAATATTTATTTCAATTTAAATTAAAATAAATTGTGAAATATATTTTTTTTCTTTTACATGATATTTCTTGATATGCCACATCATAGTACCGGTGGAGAACGAAGTAACTACCCTTCTGCGAGGGAAAAAGCTTGAGGCTATTTATTATATTCTTTCCCCTTTTTTATTTAAACCGAAATTAGGAAAATTAAGAGCTATTAGGGTATAGATTTTTTCTTATAAAAATA
Organism: Philaethria dido; assembly: GCA_033558755.1. Taxonomy (NCBI): domain Eukaryota; kingdom Metazoa; phylum Arthropoda; class Insecta; order Lepidoptera; family Nymphalidae; genus Philaethria; species Philaethria dido. The sequence continues at coordinate 1,074,377 of JAKGSA010000647.1, forward strand.
CTCCAAAAAAACCTTTACTAACAATATGTAAAAAGCACAACACTACGTTTTACACACTTACACTCAATAAACTAAAACACATCACTTATGTTCATTTTTAACTGTCATTCCATAAAGTTCTATGACAACTGATCCCAATAACAAAATAAAATTTATTTCTTTTCAAAATTTGAAATAAGTTGAAATGTATTAGAACCTGTTACAACAAACTTAGGGAAAGTTATTCCCATGGAAAATAATATAAAATCTTTTTACTATCTTTACATCATATTCTCATGACACCGACGACCTCAAAACACCCCAAAAATCCTGTTTTACATAAAACATAGAACTGGTTAAAACTGGTTAAATCTAGTTCAAACTCGAACAAAGTTTCTTTTCTTCAGATGTGTTTTATATCTTGACCTGTTCGCTTGGACAGGTATTTTTTTAAAGGGGTCACCTTTATTGATATGTAACAATTGCTTCTTATAAAATAGCAATTGAAAGGTAATTGTTAACTTATGCAGCTTTTTAAATTTGACAAATAAAATTGAGGTAACTCTTTTACTAAAATAAGAGAAATAATAGGGTATGCTATAAATAGTAGTGCCAAAGCGCGGCGTTGAGTTCCACCACTCAACACGCAATGTCTCAATCCGGCGGAAGGTGGGGAACGGAATTTTTGAAAGTGAACGGAGTGTCTTAACACTAGGTTCTGGTTCCCTCTGCCTACCCTGCTATATGCGGGTTACAGCGTGAAGTTAAAAAAATAAATAAATAGTAATAATTACTTAGTAATAAAATATGATCTGTAAATTTTAAATTATTTGTCTGTCTGTTTGTCAGATTATTTGATAGTACACACTTAACCCTGGTACTACTGATCGAATTTCAAAAAAATATATTTAATAACATTGTTGGACTTTATGATACATGCCAAATTATAAGTAGGAAAATAAATTTATTTATTATATGGGATCTAAGTTTTTATGTAATTATTATTATAATTAAATTAATTTCCTCTTTCGTCCAAATATTAATTTCTGTTGATTCTTCTTATTTCGTCATACATAATACATTTTGTGTTTTGAAATAAGTAATAAATGTCAGCCTAAATTCCTTCACTCAAGAGATTTAAAAATTATTTATTCACCTGATAGATAACTTTAAAATTAAATTACCGCAATGCCGAAATTGACCCAATGCCTCAATTCGGCGGAAAATGGGGAACGGAGTGTCTTAACACTAGGTTCTCTCTCCCTACCAGGTTCCCTCTGCCAACCCTGCTATATGTGGGATACAGCTTGAAGCTGAAACAAATATTTCCAATGTAATAAATAGTCGTTATACTCGCAATTTCGTTTCCACCACGATTGGAATAAATGGATGTAATAAGGCATAGACCATAAAGTCCAAAAAGGTAATCAAAAAATGATTCATTCAAATCAAATCAGTAGTTCCAGAGATTTGTAGATGACAAACAAACGAATAGGCAGACAAATATTTAAAAATTTATTGACTATATTTTATTACTATTTATTTGTAATTTTCCTAAATATCTCGTTTATACACAAAAACAGGACTTTTTTTTTGTTTAAAAAAAAAGTTACCATAATTTTATATGTTAAGTCAAAATACAGAGAGACAGGATATATTAAATACCTTATATATTTTTTATTTTATAAAAAAAAAAGTTACCACAAATTTATTTTTGAAATTATAAAAAGCTGTACTAGTTAACAATTACTATTCAATTGTTATTCTATAAAAAGCTCTTGTTACATCAAAAAGAGGTGACCCCCTTAAATAAAAATACCTGTCCAAGCGAACAGGTTAAGATATAAAATACATCTGAAGAAAAGAAACTTTGTTCGAGTTCGAAATAGATTTAACCAGTTTTAACCAATTCTATGTTTTATGTAAAACAGGATTTTTGGGGTGTTTTGAGGTCGTCGGTGTCATGAGAATTCGATGTAAAGATAGTAATAAGGTAGTAATAAGAGGTCGTATTATTTTCTATGGGAATAAATTTCCCTAAGTTTGTTGTAACAGGTTCTAATACATTTCAAGTTATTTCAATTTTTGAAAAGAAATAATTTTAATTTATTTTGTTATTGGGATCAGTTATCATAGAACTTTGCATACATACATACATAGTTTAAAAAAATGAAAATAAGTGTTGTGCTTTAGTTTATTGAGTGTAAATATAAAAAAATTTAGTGTTGTGCTTTTTTTATTGTATACTTTAAAATTATCAGTTTGTCCGAATCACTTTTTGAATGGTATTTATTCAATCAGTTGTTTGTTACTGGGCGTGAATAAGTAGGTAAATCGAAAACACATACTTTCAGAAAAGGCATTTTTAAGTTTGTATTTTATCCCTATAATTAATATTTAAATATTTTGTTGCCCTGAAAGAGTAATATTTGCCTAAATGTTTTTAGAGATATTCATTCTATAAATAAAAGAGGTATTACTGCCTCTTAATACGTCGACTTAACAAGTTATTCACGGCTCGTACCGAATTATATACAAAAAAGCATTTTTAATAATAAAAAAATCTTCAATACAAGTGTTTCTACAATACTAAAATACCAATATTTACATACATGAAGATGTTGATAACCCTATACAGCGGTCACTTGATGACCGGAGCTGGGTCAAGGACATACGACACAAACGGTATGTAAAATTATTACGTGTTTACTTAACATTTGAGGTTTTGGAAAACATATTTTTTTGACAATTTTACCCGATTTCAAAAAGGGAGGAGATTTCCAATTCTGTTTTTTTACTGGCTGATTCTTTTTTTATATGATAGCTAATGTTTCTGATGTCCCATTTAAATTTAGTTAAGATCTGACTAGTTGTTTTCGAGTTATTCGTAATAATTTTACTTCTTAGTGCAATTTATTGGATGTCGGATTCCTTTTTTTGTTAAAATTTTAATTTATTTTAAAAATACAATTTATAAATTCAAAATTTCAGGCTTCGTCCACATATTTTTCTTAAAAAGAGATCAATGATGGATCAGATTTTTGCCTATATGCCTGTTGCTTGCCAAAAATATTTGGGACATATTAGATATTTTAACAGTCAATACCAACTGTATTAATACTGATAATAAAGTCGTAATGTATCATCTTACTACACACATATTAGTCATGGACTCGATCCCTACTCAAGAGAAAGATCATATTTAAATAGTGATCTTTTTAACGCCTGTAGTGGCGCAGAGGCACTGTAAATGCGACAGGTTGTGGGTTCGATCCCCACTCCAGGAAATGTAAAATTTAGTATTTTCATTTCTTGGGTTTGGTAACAAGGCAAAGCGTTGAGTTCCGACACTCAACACGCAATGTCTCAATTCCGCGGAGAGTGGGAAACGGAATTGTTGAAGGAGAATGGAGTGTCTTAACACTAGGTTCTCTGGTTCCCTCTGCCTACCCTGATATATGCGGGATACAGCGTAAAGTGAAAAAAAAAATCTTTTTTCCGCTCTGCTAAGATAAAGTGCGTCGTTGAATTCCGATACTCAACACGCCACGTTTCAAAATAGGGTGGAAAGACAACAGAGTGTCTTAACACTAGGTTCTCTCTGCTTACCCTGCTGTACGGGAAAATAGAATTCAAATCATAAAAAATATTTAAAACACTGTCATAAATTTCATCAGGTTTACCGTCGAATTGAATTACCAAGTGCCAGCGACTTAGGCCTTAACTAAATCTATACCTATCACCTAACTATGTAGCGGTCAGTTCACAGAAGCCAGTTGGGTCAAGGACGGTTATGTTATTTACATATTCCAATATATTTTGGCCAAATGTCGTGATATTTTTGCAATAACTTAACAGTTAGGTTTGAAGATATTTTAATTGTCCTTATAGTTCTAATAATTATTGATTTGATTTAATTGATTTAACTTCACGCTGTATCCCGCACATAGCAGGGTAGGCAGAGGGAACCAGAGAACCTAGTGTTAAGACACTCTGTTCTCTTAAGATTTTCCTTTCCCATTTACTAATTAATAATTATATCTACTTAATATTTATTCATTTAGGTAAATACAAAAAGGCAACCAAATTATTTTGGATTCCCTTAGAAATTACATGTAGCGCCTATAGTTACGTTTTACTTCTAAACCTAGATTAGGTAGCAGATGAAGCATGCTGAATGAAAATGATATACTCATTTGTAGCTCAGACAAAACTTATAAAAAATACGGTTCATTAGTGATTAAAGAAAACTATATCCATGTAACAATAAAACCGATTACAAATGACATACAATACAATTATTACGATACAGTGCAATTATTATGTATAAGTCAAAAACTACTGGTCCACTTTTAACTTTATTTAAAAAGCTTTTCATGCTATCAAAACACTAGCTATTATATAAAGAAAGAATTATTAAAATTGTTTCTCCTAGTAGAAAATTAAACACACATAAATAAATATAGTACAATTAAGAACCACCTTTTTTTTTTTTTTTTTTTCTCTACCGAACATAGTGATAAATTTGTAAGCTTCGTCATAGACTCATTGTCTCTTAGATCTTATTTTTATAAAAATTCTAATTAAGTAGTAATCCCAACTGATAACGTAACACCTAGAGTTTAAGCAATATTGTTATTAATTTTAAGTCGACTTAATCACTTGATGTATGACTTATAAAATAAATAAGATTAAAAAAAAAAAAAAAAGATCCACCTTTTTTTTGAAGTCTGTTAAAAACTCAAAAGTCTGCATATTTTTCTTAATTTTAGCGCTTTGCAAATAGTGCTAATTCTTTTTTATTATTTCACAGATTTAGATATAAATAGAGGTAGTGTAGAGAGAATAATCTGTCCGTTATTTATACACTTTTAAGTTTTGAATTCATACTTTTGTCCGTTTCACCATTTATATAACAATTAATAAGGAATTTGTTTAAAAATTAAATAAATAATATTAATAAATAATTATAAATATAAATAAATATTTTACCCTGACAGACGCGTACATTAAATAAATTAATTACATGCTATGAAAATATTCTCCTATCGTCATCGGATCTGGATTATGGACACATTTACAGGTTTTCAAATAAATGGCGAATGCGTTAAAATAGCGTTACAATCTTAAATTGAGAAATATAAAAAATTCAAAAATGCACTTCCAAGAACCACCGACCCATAAAAAAAGGTTTTACTTTACTGACACTTCTTGCTAAGGTAAATTTTTGATACTTACACAATTTTCGTATTATAGACTTCATTTGACGTTTTTGCAGATTTGCAAAAAATTAGGTAGGTATATAGGTCCATATATGCAAGTCAAATAACATTTTTAAATTATTAATACTTTCCATCATCAAAGTAGAGGATACATTTATTCAGCATCATGCTTTTCCCGCATAACTATATATCAGAGAGACTAGTTTCAAGACATAAATCCGCGAAAAAATGAAAGTAATTTAAATATACATAATCATTCTTCTGAATGGGAATCGAACCCACAACCAATAGCATTTACAGTTATTTATATATAAATACGTGAAACAAAAACGTTATACCCCTTTTTCGATAATTACGCGGACGGAAGAGCATGAAATTTGGCACAATCATAGTTTAACATATATAGAAAAGGGGTGCAGAATGCTAATATTTTTTTTAAATAATGTATAAAAAGTATAATAAACTAATAAAATAAATGTTACACACACTATGATGATTTGGATGGACATCCACGTTTATATAAAGTGACATATACATTGCGAAAGACAACGCGTTGTTAACGCGTCAACGCTAGTTGTATCATATTACGCTACGATGGCATTTTAACATCTAAACCTTAAAATCCTTCCAATAATGTAAAATAACTAACCAATCAACATCAAGCTAATCAAAAACAACTAACAAAACTAAATAAGTAAATTTAATATAAACATCAAAGGGTAGGAAATTTTCTCAACAGGCCTCACATCCAAGTAGGTATCTATATATTTAAACATAGGGTAAAACAACCCGCATTCCCCAAAAAGGAAATAGCAAACCGATAAGAACTCATTCCGAGACGTCTGCAAGACTAATGCTCGGCTTATCGCACAAAAGGTACCCCACCCCTGTTTATAGAATTTTCGGGCTTTCCACTAAGGGTGGCTGCCCCCCTTTTTGCAGTACATTTTCATTTCCTTCATCTTTCCGCGCTCGAGGTATTCAGGGACGGATTGGGTGTTTAATTATTGTATTATATATTGTGTTGAGGTAATATTTATGTAGGTTTGATTTAAAAACTGTAGGTAAAAATAATACTCATATGAATAGATACAAGTAATTCCTTATTTAATTACATTGTCAACAGAATTTAGACATAGTCTTAATACTGTTGGTACAAATAGAACTAGGAAATATAGATAAGTAATCATTAAGCGTGATTGCTGTAAACAACTCCTGCTGCAGTTTTTTTTTATTTCTGTCTAAGCTACATAAGATGAATTTTAGTTTCGCAATCCATATAACTAATAAATTCTTTGGAATTTCTTTGGGATTCGATGGACTCTGAATAACTGTACTTTTTCAGAGTACATCATGGTACAGTGAGACATCTGACTATAGATAGACACTATTTGTCGTAGACTCGATTATCCTTCCAGGAAATTGTATTTAAATTAATTAATTTTTTTCTCTCTTGTGAAATAAGCCGCCGCGTTGAGTTCAGGCCCGTATAGTTGGATGGAAATTGGAGAATGGTGTATCTTCGTACCATATTTCCTCTGAATACCCTACTATGTGAAACAAACGTGAGGCTGAAAAACAACCTTGTTTATTTTTACATAACATAAGCAATTGACATTAAAAAAAAATATTATATTATATAAAATAATTTAAAAATTACACAAAATCCATCCCTGCATCCAATTCCCGTCTTACAGCGCAACCTTACCCCCTCCCCCGCCGCACCCCATTCGTTAGCGAACTTCCATACTTTGTAATATGCAAATGTCGAGTCTAAGGGGATGGTGTGTTAGGCGTCTTAAAATGAATTAATGACGCAGGTGATTTCAGGGGCGGGCAGGTACTCGTGGATTTAAGTAAATATTGATTATAATGTCTTAGTTTTACTCTTACTATTTATGTTGGATAGTTTTGTTTGGTTAAGTCTGGTTAGATCTTTAGTTTGGTTATAAATGTGGTATTGATTTTGTAGTTTCATGGTAAAGTAGCTAATTTCATGTAAAGAAATATACGCATTTAGTATTATTTTGATAATAGGATGATTGCGTGTTGAGTTCCGCCACTCAACACGCAATGCCTCAATTCGGCGGAAAGTGGGGAACGGAATTGTTGAAAGAGAATGGAGTATCTTAACACTTGGTTCTCTGGTTCCCTCTGCATTCCCTGCTATATGCGGGTTACAGCGTGAAGTTAAAAAAAATAATAGGATTTTTATTATTTCAATAATAGAGAACTTGTAGATATAACGCCTGTCGTGGCGCAGAGGCACAAGCGTGCGATTGTAAGCGACAGGTTGTGGGTTAGATTCCCATTCCAGGAAATGGAATTTTTCATTTCCTGGGTTTGGTACAAGGCAAAGCGCGGCGTTGAGTTCCGCCACTAAGCACACAATGCGTCAATTCGGCGGAAAGTGGGAACGGAGTGTTTTAACACTAGGTTCCCTCTGCCTACCCTGCTATATGCGGGATACAGCGAGAAGCTATGTATGTATGTATGTAGATATATCTAAAAATTCTAGATTTTAGATACTTATTCGTCAACGCTTAAATATACATTAAGCCTTTCAAACAAGGACTTACAACGATATGATGTAATCATCTTTAGCAGGTAGCTTTCTTATTTAATTAAGGTACTTTTATTTTTTATTTCATCTTATAATACTTGTATAGGTTTATTTATTTATAAACTGTTGTAGACTGATTAGGCGGAGAAAATTAGTATGAGACACTATGTTTTCCATTTTCCGTCCAATAACCAGTCATCATATTTGTCTTACAATGAATAAAAGTAAACTGAATAATTTTTATTTCACCGTAAATATTACCCCGAGTGATTTAAATCATAACGTTCATAACTAGACGTTTCTTACTATACCGCATTGATAATGATAACATATTTTTTTAAAGCAACTGTATCCCGTACATAACAGGGTAGACTAAAATAATATATATATATATATATATATATATATATATATATATATATATATATATATATATATATATATATATATATATATTTTAACTTCACGCTGTATCCCGCATATAGCAGGGTAGGCAAAGGGAACCAGATAACCTAATGTTAAGATACTCCATTCTCTTTCAACTATTCCGTTCCTATAATATACAGTACTTTTGAATCTACGGTATAAAATATATTAAAAAAAAAACAAAAGATACAAAATAACATTTCATAATTGAAGCCAGTACTACTTAAATCTAATATTAAGGACGAATTGTGTCATCACATTCCTTAACTAAGTAGCCTTAGGGATGCGCTACCTCGATTTACTAACTCGAGTTATATCGAGATTCGTGTTATACTTAACTCGATTATTCGGGTTGAATACACTACTCTGAGTGACTTATATGACTGACATTATTTTATTCAAGCTCTGTATTTTATGTACAAGTGAAAAATAATATTGGTTTTTTTTTTTAACTTCACGCTGTATCCCGCATATAGCGGGGTAGGCAGAGGGAACCAGAGAATATAGTGTTGAGACACTCCATTCTCTACTCAACAGTATATAGTGTTTTCTAATTAAAAGTAAATCGACACTTATATTAGAAAACAAAGTAAAATCCAACCATGTATTAGTTCTCGTTCTGTGAAATTCAGTGTACGCTTTAGTTAATTCAATTTAAATTTGAAATCGATTTTTCCGAGTAAGAGTAAGCTTGATGTTAGTATCTAGTACACACTACACTATGTGATGCTTCTAATATCTTATTTACCTACTTTAGCTTCAGCTTCTCAAACTTTAAAAATGTTTATTTTTAATAAAATAAATTAATTATTAAAAATAAACATTTTTTCTATTTATGTTCGAGTATCATAATTTATAGGGTTAGAAGGTTTTATCCTTTCCCACCTATCCGTTCCCCAAAATGCGGTGGTTCCGATAGCGGACTACTAGATTGTCCTCCCCTTCCATCTGTATCCTCTAAGTTGGCAACGCATCTACAACATCTCTGGTATTGTAAATGTTCATGGGCGAAGGTAACCACTTCCGTTATCCATAAAAAAAAATCAGTAGAATATATCATATGATATTTAATCTCAAAATTAGAAAAAAAAACTCTTTATAGGATCGCTATAGAATCATAAATTACGCTTCAATTGGCCAGTTTTTAAAGCAGAACTCGAAGTTATAAGAATGTTGTATTTGGTCGATTTAGTTATAATACGGGGTTAAATGAAAAATAAAATCAATCAGATGAAAGAGTATATATCATATGTATTTCTTTTATAAAAATATTTTATAAATTATATTACTCTAGAAACACCTACATTACTTTTTAAGTTAAATAGAACCAAAAATCCAATAAAAAGTATCTGAACAAAATTAACATAATATTAAAACAAATGAAACGTGTTGAGAATCACTGCTCACATCTTTCCCCACGTTCTTACCCGCACTATTGCCTCCATGAAATTCCTTAGTATCTGTGCTTTACATTTTGTTAGCCTTATATTTATCATGATTTGTTTTATATAATAGAATTTACAATAATTTTGTCTGTCTGTTCTTAACTCGTAATAAGCATTAACATTTTATATTATTATAGCTATAGGTATATGTTTTTTATTGTGTTGCTTTATCTCATTTCACATCGCTTCGCCTTGTCTTGACTTATTTACTCTTCCCTCCCTTTAATATTAAATTCGCCGTATTGAAAAAGGTAGCCGGCTCTAATGAATATCTAATGAATATCATCAAAACTGGTTAACCCAGTAAAAACCTATAAGAAAATACAGTCAAATTGAGAACCACATCCTTTTTTTAGCTTCACGCTGTATCCAGCATATAGCAGGGTAGGCAGAGGGAACCTGAGAACCTAGTGTTAAGACACTCCGTTCCCCACTTTTCACCGAATTAAGGCATTGCGTGCTGAGTGGCGGAGCTCAACGCCGCGTTTTGCCTTGTACCAAACCCAGGAAATGAAACATTCCATTTCCTGGAGTGAGAATCGAACCCACAACCTCTCGCGTTTACAGTCGCACGCTTATGCCTCTGCGACACGACAGGCATTTTTTAAAGTTGGCTAAAAAGATATTTAACGTAGTCACATACAAGTATAAGCTATATAAAGATTTTATAATATGTATTTATTTATAACAAATTAAATAGGTATAATACAATACAAAATCTTAGAATTGGAAGTTCGAAGCGGAACTAAAACATCGCTCGACATCGCCCCGGCACGTACTCGCCGCGCCTTTCAATCTAACTTCGCTCCTTACTTTGCTTTCTTGGAAACTTATCAGGGTTGGCGAAACTGTAAAAATATATTCTTAATATAATATTCTTGTAAAAATTATATAAATAATAAGTTTACATATATATAAAGTAGTCATTCTAATAGTATGTATTGTTAGTCGAACGGAGTGTCTTAACACTAGGTACTTAGGTTCCCTTTGTCTACCTTGCTTTGCACGGGATACATTTTGAAGTAAAAAAAATGTAGTTATTACAATTAAAATGTAGTATTTAAACGATATATCGATTCGTATGGTAATGAGATTTAAATCGATTTATAGAAAAGTTAAGTACACTGCTATACTTAGTGCCTAAAATTAAACAGCAATAATTATATTAGAATTAACGCAGTGGGACAACGTCTGAATGACTGACGTTTGTATGACGTGTGATTGTGGTTACTATATCTATTCGGGTATATAATTACAAGTCTTCTTCTTTTCGGCATTTATCCCGGCTAGCCAGAATCTGCCTTCCTACTCAATTTCGTCCACTTTGCATGCTCATCACGAGTGGTTAGTTCATTATCTCTCTTGTCCTGATTTAAATAATTATAAGTATTTAAAAAATTTTCTTTTATCCCACTCTGGTAAAATAAAGCGCGGCGTAGAGATACGACACTCATCACGCACTATCTACGGACAAAAGCTAAGTGTCTTAACACTAGGTTCTCTCTGCCTGTCCTGCTAAGCAGGAGACAGTAAACATCGTAAGCTGTGTGATGTTCAATTCCTATCTTAATTTAAATTTTTCATTTTACTGCCCATTCAACACGCAATCAAAAATCTCGATTTCAAGTAAAAAGTGGAAAACAAAGTGTCTGGACACTAGGTCTCTGCCATACTAAGCAGCAAAAAGCGTTAAGCTACTAAAAATTAATGGATGTGATTTCGTTGTATTATTTTTTTTAAACTTCACGCATTATCCCGCATATAACAGGGTAGGCAAAGGGAACCAGAGAACCTAGTGTTAAGACACTCTATTCTCTTTCAACAATTCCGTTCCCCACTTTCCGCCGAATTGAGGCATTGCGTGCTGAGAATTGCGTGATTTGCCTTGTTACCAAACCCAGGAAATGAAAAGATCAACATTTCCTGGAGTGGGAATCGAACCCACAACCTGTCGCATTTACAGTCGCACGCTTGTGCCTCTGCGCCACGATAGGCGTTTTTTTCAGGTGTACTTTTTTTATATAGCAAAATATTTATTATATAATAATTATATAGTAGTCGGCGTCCCTTAGCGTAATTTAAATTCAAAACGAGCGCGCGGCAAAGTTCCAAACCGTTATATCAAATTCTTGGTTAGAGTGGAATATAAATTTACAAGTATATTGCATTAATATATAAATGTTTAAGTTAATTATTCTTATTGGCTGAATTGAGAGTTTCTGAACGGGTTGTGGGTTCGAATCTCAAACGTGGGAATGCTTAGTTTGTATGAAATATTTTCTTTTTTACGGGTAAGTTAGAATACGGCCGTTTTAGGTTTGTTATCAGCACTTATCGTATTAAAATGAATAGAGAACGTAGAGTGGAATATTTTATTGATACATTCTCTCTGATTTACAATTATAGACGTTTCTACGTAATGTAAAAAAGCGCAAGCCTTCATAGTGGTGTAGGTGAGAATTTAATGATCTGCATAAATAATATAAATAATTAAAATTTTAATAAAAAAAGAAAATTGACTTCAAATAAATTGTTCTAAGATGTAGATACAATTATTACGAATAGCTCGCAAACTGCTCATCAGATCGTAACTAAATTTAGCAGGACCACATCAAAAGCATAAAAAATACTATTATAGCTACCACATAAAAAAACACATTAAAATTGGCTCAACTAAAATTGAGAACCTCCTCCTTTCTTCAAAATTGATTAAAAATACCAAAATTCGAACCCACTACCTCAATATATATTACCAAAACACATTATAACTAGAAAATCAATAAACGTAGTTCGCACGTCTCATATTTATTCCTTAGTCGCGAAAATAGAGATATTGCGCTAGGGTGGTGGGCGGACCACCTGAGACAAGGCAAGACGGTGGCACTCAAAATTTCCTATTACATAACTGTTAATTAAATAGCTTTGGAGTTTTAGTGGCGGTTTAAATATATTCTTGTTATATGAATATTTAATGAATAATTATAGTTTTTATGTGTTTTTTACGGTATTGTGGCGCAGTGAGATAGAAGACTGATTGACTGCGATTGATTGTGACTTCAATTTTCACTTCGAGGAATGATTATGTTCAAATTCTTTTGATTTCTCTATCCTGCTAATATAAAACGCGGCGTTGAGTTCCGTCACTTAATAAACAGTGTCTCGAATGCGACCGGAAAGCAGCGGAGTGTTTTGGCTCTAAGTTCTTTCTGAATATTCTAAGCGGGATAAAGCGTGAAGCTATTTTTTTATGCGTCAATTTCATATCTGTCCGCGTGATTTTGGTAAAAAAATACATAATTTCTCCTTCACGTATTAATATGATAAATGTAGTTATCACATGGCTATTAGGTTTTAGTAATAGGTATCTAGGTTGATTTTTTTCGGTCTGTTTGGAACTTAGCATTTTTATTTAAGAAAAGAAAAAGAACTGTGTTTACAATGCCTACATTTTTAATAATTTACATACATACATACATAGCTTCACGCTGTATCCCGCATATAGCAGAGTAGGCAGAGGGAACCTAGTGTTAAGATACTCCGTTCCCCACTTTCCGCCGAATTAAGGCATTGCGTGTTGAGTGGCGGAACTTAACGCCGCGCTTTGCCTTGTTACCAAACCCAGGAAAAGAAAAAAAATACATTTCCTGAAGTGGTAATCGAATCCACAACCTGTCACATACAGTCGCATGCATGTGCCTCTGCGCCACGACAGACGTTATATAAAATAATATATATTTATATATATATTGTATGTATATACAAGACGTTAACGCGCCCTTTATTTTAATGACGTCTTTCTAATCCTCCGGGCTTATTACCCACCCCCAAGGTTCCGTATAAAATTACTTCGACTATAAGCTGTTATTTTACTTAGCAGGATAGTGTGTGTGAGTTTCATATTAATTTGTATGTACGTACGTACATTGGATAACTCATTATTAGTATATAAGTGATATTAGTGGGTATAAAAACACTATTGTGGTACAATTGTGATTGTGTCTTAACACTAGGTTCTCTGGTTCCCTCTGCCTACCCTGCTATATGCGGGTTACAGCGTGAAGTTAAAAAAAAAATGTGATTTGGTTAAAAGGATTGTCGATTCAAATTTAAATTCAAAGATAATAATAAAAATATAAAAAATCATCATTATTTTTTTTTATGCTATGATAAAGAAAACACAGGTATTATTCAGTATGTTTGTTTTTCTTGACGTATCTTCCAATCACGTAAGCAGCAATGGCAAATGGTGAAAATTTTATATAGGTAAGCCGGTATACTCGTATAAAGGTCCGACCTAGACGCAAATATTATACATTTTCAATGTATAGGCTGTTAAGTTTTTGGCGAGCTTGTTTTTTTGGCATCTCTAATGTCACAAATTGTTAGTATACTTTTGTCGACCTTGTTTGTTTTGGCGTACCTAATCTCGCAAATTGTCAGTTCAGTTTTGTTTTTTTTTTTCAAAAACTGGAAGATGTAAGTTCTTATTTTGAATAATATTGTTGGTATATTGGTTGGTATTGGTTGGTAATGACTTTGATTTTGACTATTAAAAACTTTATATTACAATACCTTATTTAAATATAAACGTATTAAAGTGATATTTTGGTATAATTTTATATTAATATAGAATAGCAGGTTAAACAGAGAAAATCTAGCGTCCAAACTCTCCATTCTCTGCGTTCGTGTATTAAACGGTATATAGAAAAAAGGGATGTTTTTTTCACATTCATTCACATTTATTTTCACATATCCACACTAAACAATTTAACAGTAGTTTAACCAATTGACATCTCTGAGTGCGACTTAAAAGCATTTTTTTCCATAAAACAATAACAACTTTTTTTAGCTTCACGCTGTATCCCGCACATAGCAGGGTACGAAAGAACCTAGTGTTAAGCCACTCCGTTATTTTTTAACATTTCCGTTCCCCACTTTCCGCCGAATTGAGGTTACACGTGCTAAGTGGCGGAACTCAACGCCGCAGCTCCCTTGTTACCAGAGCGAGGTAATGAAAATATTAAATATCATTTAATAAGTTAATAAAATAAATATATAATATAAAATATAATATTAAACTTGCTTTAAGTACATAACACACACGTAGATAGAATTTATACGTAATTATGTAAATAAGTAAGGCGTGAACCTCCACCCAAGACGCCCCCCCGCGAAACCGGCGATATTATAACTTTGTGCGCCTGCGTGTGCATGTGGAATCGGCTTTTGTAATATTTATATGATTTTTTTTATAAAAATCTTCATTATTTTCCATGGTACGGTTTTCGGAAAGAACCTTGTGTCAAGACACTCCGTTCACTGGTTTACACACGAATTCCAGAGATTATTGCAAGATGACTAAGAAAAATACCATACGTTGCTTAATATGATTGAAAAATTATAAAATATTATGAATATAAATATTTATCCAATGTATTTGGGTTCAAACCTAGAACCATTTTGTAAAGTCAAATAAAATAAGAGGGAATGGACATGAGCCCCCCTTGCACAATCAGGTATCTTTCTAGAAAGCCACTATAGCGTTAAAATGATATTATTATCGTAATATCAATATTAAATGATTTAAATTAGAAATCATGAATAAAACAATTACAATTGTACAACTGACAAATTATTTAGTGTACCTAAATGAATTTGATTTTTTAAATTAAAATATTTTTAACCGACTTTAAAATAGGAGAGGGTTAGGGGACACTTGAAGTTAATGTGATAACCAGTTTTGATTTTTTTTTATATGATAGGTAAAGCTTTTGATGTAGACCTATTTAAATTTCGTTAAAATCTGATAAGTAGTAAGTTCGTTTTAGTTATACTTTTCAGTGCGTTTCACTTGTCAGTTTTCTTTTTCGCACATATGCTGTATTTATATGTTTAGACAGAGATAATCAAATACAAAAACACTCCGTTCTCCACTTTAAATGTGAAACAAATATTAAAATTAAAATCCTTTTCCATACAAATCTAGCCGCAGCCACGCGGCGCTAAGAACTACACGCGGCGCCATCTTGCCTCTCATCCTTACTTGCGTAACGTGAGATATATTAAAATATAGGTACTTCTATAGATATACTATAGATATATATTGAGATCGCGGTTTTGTTTGAAGATTAATGTTTTCAAGTTATCTATTGTTGTAAAGTTTAATATCGGCTTGTGTAACTTTGATAATAGATACGTGCTGGTATGTTTGGAATTTTCAAATACCTTTCAATATGTGTGTGTTTCAATATTTGATGTATTGGGTTTTGATTGTTTTTTTGAGTATTACTTGAAAATTATTGAAATGAGGTGGGTTTAGTGTTTAATCTCTCTTTTCTGTTAAATGCATATGGAATTACGTTATAAATATAAGAAAAACAAGTAAAAGTAACTATAGTACGTATGTACGTACGTAGAATACATACTCAGTAATTTTGTTCGATTTTCAATTCTTTACGAAATTATTTTATGAATTCTAAGCCAGGGTCAGAGCTCTTCAAGCTGGGCCTCTCACAAAACCCGGTGACCCTGTCGAGGCCAATAGGGCCAAAAAAAAATTATAAATTCTAGGAACCGTGACACCCCAAACCCTATAATCAGACAGTAACGCTTATTTTATATTATTATATTACATTTGAAATAAATAGTTCACCATTGCGACACAGTGGAATAGTATCTAACTTTAACCATGATGATTGTGGGTTCGAGCCCTCACTCGGGCGATAATTATTTTTCAAATTATTTTAAATCCCACTCTTGTTACGAAGCGCGGCGTTTGGAAACTCTATTACGAAACCATCTTTCGCCTTCTCTGATTATCCTGTTATGTGTGTAGGTACGAAATAATAAGACTCTCTTTAACGTAGATTCCAAATCATATCCATCCATACTTTCATCATCACTAACACCGCTATATGTCATGTATATATATTTTTTTTAACTTCACGCTGTATCCCGCATATGCGGGGTAGGGAGAAGGAACCAGAGAACCTAGTGTTAAGACAGACACTCCGGTCTCTTTCAACATTTCCGTTCCCCACTTTCCGCCAATTTGAGGCATTGCGTGTTGAGTGGCGGAACTCAACGCCGCGCTTTGCCTTGTTACCAAGCCCAAGAAATGAAAAAACTAAATTTTACATTTCCTGGAGTGGGAATCGAACCCACAACTTGACGCGTTTACAGTCGCACGCTTGTGCCTCTGCGCCACGACAGGCGTTTTTTAAATATTAATTTTACATAAGAGAATCAGTTTTAGAAAAAATATAAAAAAAGGTAGCAATAAGTGCCGCTAACATTTTTTATATGATTTCTATTTTTTTTATTTATTACTAAGTTTAAAAAGTGCAATTATTTTAATAAAATATACTTTTGCAGCTATATTAAAAAAAATAAAAATCTATGCCACTATATATTCATGTCAATATTATAATGTGATTTCGACTGCGCCTGGAGCTACAATTTCGAGTTCGCTCGAGGCGAGGCATAAGCGTCGTAGGAGCTTTTTCAGTCGGTAAACTTTGAAATAATGCATTGGAGACTTTTACGTACTCCACTTATTATTTCTTTCGCGGTAGCTAGATGTCTCGTATAACAAACAATTTTGCTATTTTTAAAGATTTTTTTTCTTTTTTATTTACTTGTGTTTCCAGGATATGGCAGAATAGATAGAGTACTGTGTTAAGATATTCCGTTTTCCACTTTCCGTTCAATGTTGAGAGATCTCAGAATTTTATTAAGAATTTTAATCTTTAGGAGAAATAAAAATAATTTTAAAATTGATGATTTGTTATAAAACATATCGCTATCATATAGCATACGACCGAAATAACTGGAAATCCAATGAGGAGACCTATACCTAACGACCCATACGTCATTAATGGTTGACAAAGAGAGATATATATATATATATCGTTATCCACATTTCTTCTTTATGTAAAATTTTAATTATGACGATTTTGAATTTTTTTCGTTCACGTATTAATATAATGAGTATTTAGTATCTATAACAAATTAGGGTTTTATGCTTAATATGGACGGAACGGAATGTAGAAAATATAGACACAGTGCAAATTTTTAGACACCTTCGTTACACCTCAAGATGTCTATTTTTTATCGTTTCTATATAAAAACAGCTTTACCATTTTAGTTTTTTCTCCATAAAAGATGAGAAGTTTTAAGACACTCCAGTCTCTGCCTTCCGCCAGATTTGGCGACATTGCCTGATGGATGACGGAACTGAACGTCGTTACTAATTTAAAATTTTAATAGATATACTTACATATAGATTTATGTATTACATTCTAACTCTACAGAAAGACATATAAAAGCCATTACAGCGAGCGTCTTCATACGCTGAATAATAAAATAACCAATTGTCTACGTATTAATGATTGGTTTCATACCCGCTTTATTGCTTTTCGAGACGTGATTTCAGATATTCCCAATTTGTGGTAGCACTGAATGTGATATATGTTTGAAAATGTTAAGAAATATCAATAAATTCTTTCTTTTTATTCCCCAAAATACATAAAGTAGTTATTAAATATACACAGCCACATCTTTTTTCCTCATGGCGGAGAGAATCTAGTGTCAAAACACTCCCTTCTCTACTTTTCACCAGAAATCGAAATATTGTGTGTAGCTTAGTGGAAAAACTCTACTCTCTACATAAAATACTAAGAATAAGTAAGTAAACGTAAAATTAATATAAAATTATTAATTATTCCTATTCATATGTAGTGATGTCTCAGAAAATAAATGCTTAGATAAAATTACCGATTTTCTTTATCAATTTTAATAGCTCTGAAGCTTTTATATAAACAAAAACTAGTTATTCTTTTTCATTAAAATCTAAAGTGAATAAAATATTAATTATAATAATCTTGAGTAAATCTACTTAATATCTCTTATCGTGACGTAGTCTTCGACTGAGGTCTTTTCTTTCCCACAGACAGTCTCCTATTATGTGCCATCAGCCCCATTTCCAAGATATCATCAATTTCAGACATCTCTTTACTTGCAACTGGCAAATTGTTTCCTTCAATCAACAAATTGATCAACCCCCTTGGCTTCCTGTCCAAAAGCTTCTGACAGATGAGCACAGACAAAATCTTCTTCAATGACAAATAAGACAAATTATTATACGCCAAGTTTAAATAACAAAGCTTATTATTTCCTTTACTGTATAACACACCATCTTTGACACTAGTGTCATCTCTACCAAAGGGATCTTTAAATTCTCCTAAACGGTTCTCAACAACGTTAAGAGCTTTATCATAATATAATATATCCATATTGACTAAACTTTTTGCATCTCCAACAGATTTAAGGGAAGACTCTTTTTCCAACTTTCCCTTCCTAGAAGTAACTGAGATTGGTCTTGTTGATTTTCTTTTCATGATCTTCTTGTCAACTTCACCTGATCTTAATTCTTTGATCACATCATTTATCATTGCATTCTTATTTTTGAGAAATATCATATGTCGTACTTTTCCTTCATATATTTCTTGGTTTGTTAAAGGAAATTCTGCTAAAATTTCCAAAAGATATCCGGCTCCATCATCTGTGATGCTGTTATCACTCAAACTGAGATAAACTAAATTACGATTAGATCGTAGAGCGTGAGCCAAATGTTGTGCTCCTAAATCAGTTATTCTATTAGATGACAAATTTAACACACATAACGACTTTGAAGCAGGTTGTGGAGCTGCTAGTTTTTTGGCGATATTTTCAATAATATTATCATCTATTTTACATCTTGAAAGTGAGAGATAACGAAGAGTATTATTTTTATCCAGTAAAATATCATAGTTGGCTTCCTTAAGAAAAGAACCATCAAAAGATAATTCTGTAATATTAGAAGTATTGAGAAACGAATTTATTTCATATATTGTGTACTTATCCAGACCACCATTAATTTCAATCTTGGCTATATTCGGTTGAAATTGCAAAATGAGGCCAATAATTTTAATAATCATTCTCGGTATTTGACTATTTTTCTGAAATTTTAATTCGACTAAATTGTTCTGATTGTCGTACACTGCCAATATTTTCACAATTTTATGGGCATTTGAAACTAGCTGAGGAAGAGCTGACGTAGATTTCTCTCTATCTTGATCTGAGCCGACATCGTATCTCGACTGACTAACTGTAGTAAGCTTGGCTTTGCTCCTCACCTTTTTAATTCTGTCACTTGTTGACGCGCTGACATATTCATCTGTAAACAAAAAAAAACAACAGTAAACGTGTGCCAGGAAACGTGAGATGAAAAAATAACACGATAGAATCTATGATTTTCTTGGGTTTGGTAACAAGACAAAGCGGCGTTGAGCTCCGCCACTCAACACGCAATGCCTCAATTTGGTGGAAAGTGGGGGACGGAAATGTTGAAAGAGAATGGAGTGTCTTTACACTAGGTTCTCTGGTTCCCTCTGCCTACCCCGCTATATGCGGGATACAGCGTGAAGCTAAAAAAAAATCTATGACTTTTATTGTTTTTTGTATTTGTTTGTATACGTTACTTTCTGGAAATGCTAAATGGATGAAATTGAATAAAAGCTTTTTAGGTGCAAGGCTTTCTCAAGTCTGGTCAAAAACAGGATATGGCTTATTTTGAAGTCAAGAATACCTGATGTAGAACTATAATATACAATTAAGTATATGACAATAAAATAAAGAAAGTGGAGAACCTGTCTTAACGTTCCCTCTGCCTACCCTGCTATAGGCGGGTTACAGTGTGAAGCTAAGTATGTAAGAAAGTACAATAAAATAATGCCATATCAAAAATTGTTTAGATGAGAATTTGTTGATTACAAATAAAAATAAAAGGCTTGGAACACCTGGTGTGTAACCAAGGAACTTCGTAACATGTGTACCTTATAAGAAATTTAATTGCCTTATGTACCAAAAGTTGATCGGCCTGATGATAATTCTTGTTGGCATTTAAAATTCAAAGAATTGTAAAATATACATATGAGGAACTAAAATACCGATATACTACTTATCACATATATGCAACCGTCCTCTAAGCAAACATTGTTTAAGTGTGATGAACATTTTATAAGATCATAATACCTGTACGAAACGGAAATATTTTGGGAACGGAGTGTCTTAACACTAGGTTCTCAGGTTCCCTCTACCTACCCTGCTATGTGCGGGATACTCTCGCTATCATAAAAAGAATCATCGAAATGGATTAACCAAAAAATACAGTCGAATTGATAACCTTCTTCTTTTTCGAAGTCGGCTAAAAACATCGTAACCAATACAATATACATTGTACCATACATATAGATCCCTCGATGAGCTTAGCTTTAGTTTAAACTCAAAGTATTAATATATTGAATTACTTACTAGATACTTCTACAGAGAGGTTACCGTGGCGCGGTAGAGCGTCTGAATATTCGCGAATGGTTGTGGATTCAATACCCACTCGGAGTAAATATTAAAAATTATTTTTATTTCACC
Source organism: Philaethria dido (assembly GCA_033558755.1). NCBI lineage: Eukaryota > Metazoa > Arthropoda > Insecta > Lepidoptera > Nymphalidae > Philaethria > Philaethria dido. The sequence continues at coordinate 1,095,478 of JAKGSA010000647.1, forward strand.
GCTGTGGTACGACAAGTGTGGCGCGGCGTTGAGTTCCGCCACTCATCACACAATGTATCGAAATCGTGGAAAACGGACTGTCTTGATACTATTGTAGATTCTTTCAAAACTAAACTAAACCTGTTGTTATATTGTGAATAAGTTAGTAGTTTGAAAATACATACTTCAGGGCAAGCATTTGTAAATTCAAGTTATATTTATCACGCTGTGTCCCACATATAGCAGGGTAGGCAGAGGGAACCTGAGAACCTAGTGTAAAGACACTCCGTTCTCTTACAACAATTCCGTCCCCCATTTTCTGCCAAATTGAGGCATTGCGTGTTGTGTTATATTTATCAATTTATAGATATTTTTATTTTAGATACTTTTAACCTGAAAGTGTTTAATTTGCTTGGATTTTTATGTCTACATACTGATGTTTAAGCTAAAGTACTATATTTTCATCTAAATCTATTTAGTAGTGTTTGCGTGAAAGACACACACACATCCTCACTAATTTTCGCATTTATAATATTAGGTAGGTATTACATCATACTTTGAAACATTTTATTGATTAACAGTGTAGCATCCACTTGCAGTTGATTGCATGCCCAGGGCAGATAGTTCAAGAAATCGTCCGGTCTCGGCTGAGTATTGGCTTGTTCATCACCACTGGTTTTTTCCATAACTTTTATATTATATTTAGTCTAAGTTATATGAATTATCACACGAATTATTATAATTGAATATGATATAATGATGACGTATAGAATGACAATTATTTTTGGAAAAAATTAAACGAAAAGGTTTTATATATGTAAAGTTTATATTCACAATGAAAACATGAATTATCCTTAAAACTTTTTTGATTAATATTATTATAGTTAATATCTTGCCGATATATGATCCGTAGCGTTTTTTTAATAAAGTTTTATTTTTTATTACACTCTTTATGAAATTTTCAAAATAACTAATAAAGTAATTAATAAAAGAACTGTAAGCTCACAGATCAGATATGTCAAAAACAAATTTCTTTTTTTAAGATCTCATTGGCGCCTAATAGGACCCTGTCTGGCTGCAAACGTGATTTTTTGTGATTATAACGCCAATCCAAGTGGATTCAATGTGATCCAAGAAGCGTGAGCTCAAATTCGGCTATGTTAAAATTTTTATACCTGTCTAAAATATTTATCTATTACAAACCTTGTTGTTCATGAAGAAGTAGATTTCGGTTTCGTCATAAAATAAAGTAATATTGGCATTTCAACCTGTGACCATTCAAAACTACACAATAAAGAAATTAGACCTAACTAAATGTTTATTATGGCACGAATATTTTTTTATAAACTGTAAATATTAAAAGAAAAAACTACTTTTCCTATTAAAAAAAAAATAAATGAAATAAAATAAACAAATGATAGAAATCTGTAGCGGTAAAATTCACGCGGGCGGTGGCGTTGGCGCGTCGATATTCGCGCGGAAGCCATCTTAAAATTTACCCCCAACCCCTCTCGCCTCCTTAGACGATGCTTTTTCAACCGCGCACAGGGGTTGTCAACATTTGGTTTTTGTTTTTCAAAGACTTTTTTTCTTATTTCATATATTTATATTTTTTTAGTAACATAAATTTCGTTGGATATAGAAGTTTATTTAAGTTCTATATTTTTGTAAGAATTTTTTAATTATTTAGAAAATAGGTAAGTAAAATAATAATGCAGTATTTTACAAGTCATAGTTTTATAGTCATAGTCATTCATAGCTTAGAAGAAATTTCTTTTATAACCTTTCTAAAATATTTTACTTATTCTAAAGATGTGAAAAACATTTAAAAAATACTTTTTACAGTACTTAATACTTATATAATATTATAATAAAACATCAACATAAAAAGATGTTAGAGCTTTACATGTTATGCTACAGCAATAATATTCCCATAAAAAACACCACACTCCTATTAATTAATTACTATCTATTTATAGAACTGTCCTTTCATACCACTCTACGACACACCCAAACTAAACATCCAAAACACCAACAAAACTATTCATCCATCTCCCATAGCGTCTACGCACAAAATACCTGTACTTATCTTAAGGATAATAAATTTCTTGCCGACTTGGCCATAGCGGCTAAATCAATACGGCATTAACACACACAACGCCACCTCACGCCTACCGTTGCAACGTAAAAACTATTGAAATGAAAATATAAACTCTCACATAGGAAATATACGGCAAATGCACCCACACGAGTGTAAAGCAGGTGTATATGAACCACCCCCACCCCCTTCCCACTTGCCACCCCCCCGCCGCTCCGTGCGCCTTAGACGTTGGCTTTTTACATGGGTACAAGCAACCGCGCAGGGATCGGCAACATTCTGTTTGGTTATTATAATTTTTTTTAGTAGTATTTTTTTTGTTTTGCCTATTTAGCTAAGTAAGCAAACATGTTGCGATCTTCATTTTTTTATTAATTTAATGACTTTAGAATAATTTTCGGGATATAAATGAAATATATTTTTCTATAATTATGTCTATCGTAAAGGAATATGATACGACGAATGACCCAAATTCAAATCTAATCCAAAATCATAAAAGATAGTGGAGGAATACACCTTATTCATCTACAATTTTCTTTAATTTCTGAAATAAGTTAGTTAATGTAAGTAACAATTTGAAAAAAAAATTAAACTAAACACAGAAAACCATTCCTACCAAATCACTAAATAATAAAGTCTCACAATAAAGTAAAATCATTTTAAAACGATTAAAAGACACGATCTAGTTCTTCCCCTATTCTTAAACCGGTTGAATATAAATCTAATCTCGATTTCGTTATTGACTTGAGACGATGACCATCCCTTTCAATACGACTCGTTCAATATTATGAAAGCAATGTTGTTCTGTGGGAATTCACTAAGAAACCGTCTATAAAGTTTATTTAACCTGTTTTTTGAAAGTAATATTTTGAACGCGTAAGAATCTAGTTTACTGGAAAACAAGTTTCACTTTTACTTAATATCTCTCTCTTTGTTGTATGAAATTGTATTTAGTTCTCACGAATTATTGTATAGCTTTGGTATTCTTTATTTGGCATTATATTTTTTTTGTTTGGAAAACGGAGTGTCTTGACTCTAAGGTCACTGCTGCTGTGGGAGAAACATGAATCTATATAAGATGTATTAGTAAATGTATTAAGCAGGCATGTCATAATTTTTATTTCAATTTATAAAGAATATTTTATTAAAATTATTGAGATAATTGTTTTTATTAATGAGAATGAAAAAAATAATACAATAGATATTATTATATTTTTAAAGTTTAAGATATTTAATATTTAAGCATAAAATCTCAATAAACCATATATAAATTCCACATAAAAGAAAAATTTGCAACAATATTTTAAAAACAGATAAAAAACAACTCAAGGAGGGTTCTAATAAAACAGACAGGTTTATAAAAAAGTGATATTTCTCACGAACTACTTTAGTAACTAGAAACTGGATTATTTCTTAAGGGTTTAAATAACAATATAATGGTTCGTTGAATGTGGACCTGTTTTAACTTACACTTGTTAATACAGGTGTTTTAGTCTTCATAATATGTCTTTGACGATAGATTCGCACAATGAGAATTGTATAAAGTAACTCTATTGTTAATTTTAAAAACGTTTTTTCTATACAAATATGGTCTTTTTGATGTGTGTTATAATATTTTATTAGTAACCATAAAATATTTTATATAGACTTCGAATATAAATCAAATTTCTTAAAATCACATTAATAAATATACAAACGCATATAAAATTCGACTTCCGGTTAAAATTAAAACTCTCAACCACACAACAAAACATAGCAATATCCTAATTAGACATTTAATTATAAATCCGCCATGAATTCTTAACAGACTAGACATGTTAAAATTTCACTTCCCCTCACAAACTACGCTATAGGCGTATCACCGCGGCCCCATCTCGCTGTCTTTCTAAGGGGACCGCATAAAATAGTTATGCAGGGTAGGGGAGCTACTTAACCGTTTTTAGGAGACACCCCCGACGTAGAAACACCCCGCTACTTCAACCCGCTTCCTACCCCCACCCCATCCTTCACCCCGCCACCCAACAAGTATAACTATTCGTATATTTTTGCAAATTCTTCCAGAGGGTTGGCAATACCTGCCTTTTACGCGCTTATTGGTGTTAGTATTGTTTTTGTAGTGTGGGTAATTTTGGATTCGGGTCAGGCGATTTAGTTTTAATTTTGCCGGATTTCCCCGGAAAATGGTTAATGTTTTCGTTTTTACGACGTGGCTTGCATAGGATAGTGATTTTAATTTTCCAGCCTTACCATGTTTTAATGTTGGGGATTTTTCGGGTTCTATTTTGATAAAGGGTGAAGGGAGGTAGTTTAGCTTAAAATATATATAGAATTTGAATAATTTGAAATTATACTGAATACGTCAATCGATATATGTCTTAAGATTAGCGCCTGTCGTGGCGCAGAGGCACAAGCGTGCGACTGTATACGCGACAAGTTGTGGGTTCGATTCCCACTTCAGGAAATGTAAAAGCTTAGTGTTTTCATTTCCAGGGTTTGGTAACAAGGCAAAGCGCGGCGTTGTGTTCCGCCACTCAGCAAACAATGTCTAAATCGGCGGAAAGTGTGGAACGGAGTGTCTTAACACTAGGTTCCCACTGTTTACCCTGCTATTTGCGGGATACAGCGTGAGGTAAAAAAAATAACATAATACAATAAAAAATATATACTTTTTTTCTATACTAATAATTTCTCATAAATTCTAAAAACAATCCATAGCCTCCCATTTTACACATCTTCCTAAACAAATTACGTTCCCCGGCATCGAACCCCCTACCATCTAATCGAGTTCCACCTAAACAACGCGGGCTCAATAACAATATTAGTTAATAGCATCTTTTAAACTATACTTGCACTTCCTGTAATGAAAACTTCCGGGTCGTTGGCGTACCTAACAAGATTACGTTGCTCTCTTCGCGTGGATCGTAACATGGTTAGGTAGGATATTTATTTAAAATAGTATATTTTGCAATATAGGCATTGTTTAGTCGATTTAGACTCGAAATTCTAAAAAATCGATTATTACGAAATGTAATAATCGATAAACCGTGTAAATGTATGAAAAGAATATTCTATAAATTATTATGTTTGATAATTAGTATGACAAAAAAATTGTAATAGGGCAATAAATTGTAATAGTGTCCCCGTTGACGCGTTAACAACGCGTTATCTTTACCAATGTGTATTTCACTTTATATAAACATGGATATCAAATGGTCATGGCAGTGTGTGTAACATTTATTTTATTGATTTAATATACTTTTTATGGATTATTTAAAAAAAATAACATTCTCACTATATATATAAACTATAAGTGTACCAAGAAAATAACTTCTCTATATAAACTATAAGTGTACCAAGTTTTATGCTCCTCAGTCCGTGTAATTTTCGTAAAAAGGGATCCAAAGTTTTTGCTTCACGTATTTATATATAGAGTTATAGCTTGTTTAACCGACTTCGAAAAGAGAAGGTTCTCAATTCGACAGTCGAAATTAAAGTATGAAAAATATAAATTCATAAATTTTATGTTTTGGCTGGCTGATTGAAGGATCAATATCAATTATGATGACTTTTTTTATGGTAGGTAGCGGTTCTGAGAGTGTTTCTATTCGTAATCTTTTTGAATCAATCGTAATAATTTTAGTTTCAAGTGCAATTTATTTTAAGTCACTTTCTACTGTTGTCAAATTCTTTATTATTAACAAAATACAATTTATATTATAATTCCCCTTTATATGCAAAAATATTCCAGTAAGGCAGTAAGCTTTCAAAACATAAGTCATATTATCTAATATATGAATCGGTGAGTACAGAAACAACGTAAGTCACATAAAATTCAAAAAATCGTAATCGATTTAAACTAGCTTAGAAAGGCAAGTTATACACTTTTTTCTCCCTCCTGCAAAATTTGAAAATCCGGACTTACGTTGTTTCTGCACTCACCGATTCATATACGTACGTACTTATAATGAAGCGTAGGTGAAGTTAAAAAAAAAATATATTTAATCTTTTCTTGTAGTCGTTTTTTAACTTATAAAATGTGGAATTTCGTTTAAGAAAAATATACATAAAAAAATCCATCGTGGCGCAGTTGTGACGCATCTGAATTCAAATTATAATAGAAGATTGTAATATTCATTTGGGGTAACACATTTTTTACAACGTAACACATTAAAAAATCAGTTAAATTCCTAAAGAAGCATATCGCGGCGCAGAGGCAAGTGTGCGACTGTAAAGCGACAGGTTGTGGGTTCGATTCCCACTCCAGGAAATTAAATATTTTCATTTTCTGGGTTTGGTAACAAGGCAAAGCGCGGCGTTGAGTTCCGCCACTCAACACGCAATGCCTCAATCTGGCGGAAAGTGGGGAACGGATTTGTTGAAAGAGAACGGAGTGTCTTAACACTAGTTTCTCAGGTTCCCTCTGCCTACCTTATATGCGGGATACAGGGTGAAGTTAAATAAAAAAATCAATACTCCTGTTTTTTGATGTCGGTAATTAAAATGCTCTAAATTTATTTTGCCAGACTCCAAAATTATTGTTTCTTTACATCAAGATATGCCCTAAGTAATTAGCCACAGAATCCTTGCCGATTGATGTGCTGTTATGTGTATTCATAATAAGGTATCTATAAATGTTGCCTTGATCTTTACTGTATATGGACGTATGAGGAGAATATAATTCCTTATAAATAGCTCTTAAAAATGTTTTATTCATTCGTATCAATGTCTATCTCTTTATTATATTTTTTTTATTATATTGAATCTTTTTCATTTAGCTACATCGCTGTATCCCACATATAGCAGCGTAGGCAGAGGAAGCCTGAGAACCTAGTGTTAAGACACTCCGTTCTCTTTCCGTTCCCCACGATATAATATAATAGGATGTAATAAAAAAGGATGTAAAGTGAATCTTCACTTCCTACATATTTTGTGAAATATAACATAAGAAAGAAAGCAGCTTCAAGATTTATTCCGCATAGCAGTCAGAGACAACCTTGTATTAAGACACTTCGTGGGAATGGAACCCACAAACCTTTGTGTTTACAGTTAGACACTGTCCTACTGTGCCAATACCATTTTTTATTAAAGAAATATAGGTGATAAATTTATATTGCAGGGGTATTCGAACCCGCAGCTATTTTTCATTGCTTTAGTCATATGTTCTTTTCGCCCTATGACTAAATTTTTATACGTTTATTACAACTTATTTAAATTAATTAATTTGATAATAAGTAAATTAAATAAAACGATTAAAAACTACTTGAAATTATTTCATTTTAACAAAAAAAAAAGAACACCGATGTCAAATAAAATGCTCTAAAAAGTAAAATTATTACGAATAACTCATAAACTACTTGCCAGATCTAAATCTCACATATGAATCACATTAGAAGCACTATCTATCATATAAAAACAAGAATTCTTAAAATTGATTCACCCAGTAAAAAGTTACGCCATGACACAAAAAAAAACCATTGAATTGATAGCCTCTTCGTTTGGAAGTCGGTTAAAACCATAAATCTTATGTTAAACTCAAGCAACGCCGAATGTAATTACTAGTAAAATAATATATGCATTGTAAAGTATACATAATAAATAAGCTCTTTATGTAACGCTTAAAGACGCGCAGATACGACGTAGCTACACAAGTATAGTGTACCCCGCGGAGGAACGAACCAAGGTAAAATTTTAGGGGGGCGCGGTAACTTTTGATAGAATGGTGTATGTGAAAATTTTCTTTATAGCTTATTATTTTGGTAATTAAACATTTTATTTCTATATTACGCTTTATCGATAGCGAAATAGGCAGAGGGAACCTAGTTATAGGACACTCCGATCTCCGATTTGCAGTGATTTTAAAAATAGGGCATTTAAGTTGACTTATTGACCTACTCACGCCTAGTAAATATTTTTTTTAGCTTCACGCTGTATCCCACATATAGCAGAGGGAACCTGAGAACCCAGTATTAAGACACTCCGTTATCTTTCAACAATTCAGTTCCGCAAATAAATAGTATTTAATAGTAAGTAATCTACAGAACACGACCTACGTATGAAAATAAAAAAAAAATATATTTTTTACTTTATTAACGCCGAACGATCTTAAATGATTATTAGTTAGGAATACGAAAGTGGTGCGAATGTGTGAAAAAAACTATTCACCAACTTAACCTCAGTTAAGCATTAATTCAAATCTCTGAGTACCATCTAACAAAGAATATTTACTTTTGCCTAGCCCTTTTATAAATAAATTTTTACTTATTAACCAAAGAAAAAAATGATTACGATAAGTGAATATGATACGTGAAGGAAAAAAATTGGACCCCTTTTTACGAGAATTATGCTAAGTAGTATGAAATTTGCTGTACTTACTTAAAATTTATAAAAGAAATACAGACCAATTTTATTATAATAATTTGGCCATTATAAATACATTGAATTAATAAAAAAAATATTCAGTACACTTTCATATAAAATGACATACACGTTACTAAGACAACACACAATTTACGCGTTAAAATGTCTACTGGAATAATAAAACTTTAAATTACCTTAGTTCAAATATAGGTAATATCGACAACTTCGTCTAAAAAAAAAAATCCTAATAAATAAAAAAGCTGTTTCACGTTTTATTATACCTACTAAAACAGACAGAGTGAACATACATACATACGTAGCTTCACGCTGTATCCCGCATATAGCAGGGTAGGCAGAGAGAACCTAGTGTTAAGACACTCCGTTCTCCACTTTCCGCCGAAATGAGGCTTTGCGTGCTGACTAGCGGAACTCAACGCCGCGCTTTGCCTTGTTACCAAACCCAGTGAGCCAGAGTGAACCTAGTGTCAAAACCCTCCGTTCACCCTCCAGCAGTAAAAAACATCATAAAAAACGATATTTCTAACAAAATTCACATACACCATCATCCGTGAACATCATATGTGTCTTGATACAGCATATAAGTCGATCGCGGGGTGGTTTTTACATTCTCCCTCAAGTATACCCACCCTCTTCACCGCCACCCTGTACTTACCTCCCATGGTATTACCACCTTTATAATACTTAGCCTAAGAGTGAAAATCCCCTGTACATTTCCCAAGACATGCCACCCCCTTTCCCGGGCGTAATCTTAATATTAATATCTTGGGAAGCCTCTATATGATGGAGTTTTATGTTGTATGTATGTACCGGATTATGTACTTTATGATTTGATATAAAATGTTTTGGGATTGAGGTGTTAAAGTTATATGAGTTGCTTTACTTGTTCTAAGGTTAAGGCTTATTTAGTTTACTTGTGTGAGAACCATCAAAGGTTTTGTAACT
>JAKGSA010000648.1:3300-25167 GCA_033558755.1 Philaethria dido
ATAATACTGCCTAGTAACAAATCACTTTATTTCCTTTCACTTTCCGCCCAAACAGATGTCAGATATCATATGGATTTTATCTAATTGGATCTCAGGAACACTCTATATCTGCAATATAAACGTTTTCCCTGATTGAGACTAGAACTGACAACCTCAAGTACCTGCCAACTTCACTAGGACGATGGAAATAATAACATATTCGATATATTGTGACGCAACGATGCACCGTTAGACACTGTTGTGGTTGAAGGTGATGGTTACAGATTGATTCCCACTCGAAAAATGGTTATATCTAAATTATTTTAATTATTTTTTTAGCTTCACGCTGTATCCCGCATATAGTAAGGTAGGCAGAGGGAACCTAATGTTAAGACACCCTAATGTTAACACGTCCCCCACTTTCCGCCGAGTTGAGGCATTACGTGCTGAATGGTAGAACTCAACGCCGCGCTTTGCCTAGTTACCATACCCAGGAAATTAAACATTTCCCGGAGTAGGTATCGAACCAACAACCTGTCGCGTTTACAGTCGCACGGTTCTACCTCTGTGCCAGGATATTTTATTAAACAATTAAGAAAAGTGAAGCGTTTAAATAATGCCGTAGATTTAACATACGATATTTCAAAATCAGGCATATAAGAGAATAAAAAATTATCTTTACACTTGCCAAAAAAAATTTAAATACATAAATTATTTCACAAATAGCCAAAACACACACAAAAAACTGTATGGTTATGTAAATTTACAGCATGTCACGTTTTTCAGAGTCGGTGATATAAAATTTTAATAACACGTGATTTCTTTTCAATGGCGACTTTTTTTGCTACAGCTGAGTAAATGCTCATACTTTAAATATGAGATCGAGGAAAAATTACATTTAAATTCTTTCATCGCGTTTTATTTATACAGATGAAGTAAATTTCCAATGTAATTCTAGTATAACATATATAGCAACTACTCCGATTTTCTTGTTTCTATAGATATAGTCGAATTTAACTATAACGAGTCACGTAAAAATATCTACTGTCGTCGTCGATAGAAAATATTAAATTTTACGTAACCCGTTATCATATATCTACTGTAATCATCATCACCATCAGCCCTTTTCTACTGAAAGCATACATACATACACATACATATTCACGCTGTATCCCGCATATAGCAGGGTAGGCAGTGGGAACCTAGTGTTAAGACACTCCGTTCCCCACTTTCCGCCGAATTGAAGCATTGCGTGTTGAGTGGCGGAACTCAACGCCGTGCTTTGTTTTACCTAAGAGGAGAAACGAAAGTAATTTTGATATCAATCATTCCTTTCATCTATAATCAAAATTTTGTGATCCAAGAATTATACAAAATGATAATTTTTTTGCATTAATAATTATACAAACATAATTTTTATAGGAAACAATTATTTAAACATTAACACACGTGTAATTTTCGCATAATAATACAATATAATTTAATTTGACGGCATTGCGGTGCAGTAGATATTATTATAATGGTTCAGAGTTCGAATGTCGCTTTACAATTTTGCCTGCATACCAAGGAAGTTAGAGAAAACGTAGCGTCAAAACAATTCATTCTCCTTTTTTTGCCAGAGACATTAAATGTTGACTGACCGAACTCAAAGCTGCGCTTTGTCTTATGGTCTTTTTCCTAGTCGGAATTGAGCCCACAACCAATCGTGCTTACAATCTGACGCTGTCTACTGCGCCACCGTGGCTGAAATACTAAATATTTATTAAAATAGTGGCATATTTTCACAATTCGTCTAATCTGATGAGACCAAGCTTAGGTTTAACGTTACATTCGTCACTTGTGCACCCAATATCTTGATGGGATATAGGCAGGATATGGAAAACGGAGTGACTTGCCACTACTCTCTGCCAAAACGATTATATGCTGTACATGCGTGAATTTAATAAAAATAACTTCGCTATAGTGAGTATAAATTTAAAACTATTTACTTCAATCGGCAGACGTTATTAAGGCAGGTACAATGTGATCGTCCTCTGGATATGTCAGTAATTCACAATAAGGATACCTACATACGAATATTAGTATTAGTAAATAATATCACTAAATACCCACCTTCACGCTTTATCCCGCATAGCAGGGTAGTAAGAGTGAATCCAGTGTCAAGACACTCCGTTCGCCGTTTTCCACCGAAATTTGAGACATTGCGGTAAGTGGCGGTACTCAACGCTGCTAAGTAATAATAATAAATACTCTTTATTGCACACCAGAAAGATACAAAATAAAAACATCTTAATATTTATAATACAGTACAATGTAGGCTAAGCGTGGCGTTGAGTTCCGCCACTCAGCACGCAATGCCTCAATTCGGCGGAAAGTAGGAAACGGAGTGTCTTAACATTAGGTTCCCTGTCTACCCTGCTATATGCAGGATACAACGTAAAGCTATGTATGTCTGTGCAGTACAAGGGGCGACTTTATCGCTAAGAGAGCTACCACTTCCAGGTAACCTTTAGGTAGAGGAGGGAGATATAAGTACCAAAGTTTATTATTATATTTTTTCATGAGAAACTCTACTGAAGTATTGTATAAGAATTATAACAATTATATTATTGTAACAAAAATATGTTTTTATTAAATGACACTTATCTGTAAAGATTATTTAATACAAAATCATTTTGTGTTGTTCTTATATATATTTTTTTAAATGTACGTGATATATATTTGAAAGTAATATTTTACTTCACTTATTCTATTGTAACTTTATAATAAGATTCATAATTTTCTTCATATAAATAAATTCAAAATTATTCATTAAAATATTTTTTAGAGAGATTTAAAAAGTGTTATAATTGTTTAAAAAAAACGTTTTGCAAATATTCAAAATTTAAAACTTTAAAGGCAACTTTTTTACCTACAAGATTGCACACAAGCACAATACATACGCGTACGTTTAGTTCTGCCACCCAACACGCGTATCGATTCGCGGACAGTGACAACGGGAGTGTCTTGACTCTCTCACTCTCTCTTTCACTATCATACTATAACGTACAAAGCATAAAGAAAAAAGTATATGTTTAAGAACATATTTAGCATATTTATATTGCTCAGTATGCAGCCACCCTATACCAGCAAACTGACCTTGTTTGAGTTTAACCCTCTTCTGACGTAAGTGATCACGTGAAGTCGCCACGTGCTGCGTTATGTAAGGACAGGATTACAGTATTCCATTGACAGGATGAGATGATAACTATACTGGTGTGATAGAAATGTAGTAAGAATGGATGTAGTATCAAATATTAGTTGAATATTTTTTTTTATTATTTATTAGTGTTTTCTTAGTAGAGGCCATAGTGGTGCAGTAGGACAGCGTCTGTTTGTAAACACCGTTAGCTGTGAGTGCGATCTTTTCGGAGTATGATTGTATTTTAATTTATTTCATTAATCTCCTATGGCAATATAATGCGCAGTGTTGAGTTCCGCCTAGACAAACAGTGTGTCTATTACTAGCAGAATATGGAGTCTTCCTTTCCATTATTATCCTTTATAGTTAGCTTGCTGTTCAGAGCTTGTCATAAGAAATGTATATATTATCTATTTAATTGTAAATATACACTAGCAGTTTCTAGTTGTTATTATATTCTTAAACTAATATATTCAATAGAGTACAAAGACAATTGGGTATTTATATCACCTAAAAATGTTAAGATCATAGTGACTAGAACGAAAGAAAAACACTATCTCTATATAATGAGAAGAGTAGAACAGAGTGTTGTGACACTAAATTACCTCTACGTGTAGTATTGAATATGGAAGATAAATGAAGTTACATAAAGGATGGATAGATTCTACTGTAACGTGACTAGTAAGTAAACGTGTGAAATTACTTTTGTCATTTGTCTTACTATACCTCAACACGCCAAATGCCTACAAATTGAAAAAAAAATTAAATGGTAATATTTTTTCATAAAATATTAAAATTACTGTATAACGTAGTATACCTTAATCTGGCGGAAAGTGGGGAACGGATTTGTTAAAGAGAACGGAGTGTCTTAACACTAGGTTCTCAGGTTCCCTCTGCCTACCCTGCTATATGCGGGACACAGCTTGAACTTAAAAAAAAGAAAAACATAGTATAGAAAATTCTAAAATTGAATTGAAAATTCTGAAATGTATAAATTTCGTTACGACTAATTATTGGAAGAGTAGTTTAAGACGAAGACCCCTGAACGTGACTTGAACTTATACTGTACTTCTCGAGCAGGTACTTCTCAATTGAGTCACAACCCTTATGATAAATTAATATATCCATACCAAACGTAAATAGATTGGTATTATATTATTTAGACTTGCTTCTATTATAGACTGATAAATAACTGAACAAAAACGCAAACCAAAGAAACATAATGTAGAAAAGTACTTAAATAACATAAAGACAAATTTTGCATGTAAAACATAAACTTAAGAATGCCCTGAAAAATATACCTTTGAATAATCAAGATATTCACGGCTGGTACATACTTGTATGGATATTTCATAGAAATTGATTTATTTTTATCAAAAAAAATGTGATTAAAATTAAAAAAAAAAAAATAAATAAATAAAAATAGTCCCGCTGAGTTTCTTGCGCCGGTTCTTCTCAGGTCTGAGGCATTAAATTTAGTGAACCGGTGGTAAATTATTTGACGTTCAAAAAATGAAGCTTGTAACTTCTTATTTTGAATAAAATTATTTGACTTTGACTTTGACTTTGACAATATTTCGCTTCGCTTCACTATGGCTAAGAATATATAGCTCCTTACATAATAAGTACATGTATACTATAGTTATAGTTGTACCATGTAATAATAGCAGATTACTTTATTACTATGCGCAATTAGCTCACGTGTCGCGTCGTGTGGATATTATTATGAATGTTATAACAAAACAATTTACACTAGCACTTATGCTTTTTTGCACTCGTTTTTTCATATTTTTATAATAAAAATTTTAATATTAAAGGTCATAAAAACAGTAATTTTTGGATTTTTTTGTACAGCAGGGAAGTCCAATATGTCTCCGATTTTACGTGGAAAGTGGAGAACGGAGTGTCTTGACACTAAATATACCTTAATTATTCATAATAAATTTACTAAGCAAATCACACAAGAGGTTCAACTTTAAAAGGTATATTTATTTATTAAAAGCCTTTAAAAATATATATATTTCTGTATACTAGTTAATGCATAATAAACGAATTACCTCGATAATCTATGTGCCACTCTATACAGAAGTCAATATCAGAAGTGCACAACATATGTGCTTCTTTTTTTTTTAACTTCACGCTGTATCCTGCATATAGTGGGGTAGGCAGAGGGAACCAGAGAACCTAGTGTTAAGACACTCCATTCTCTTTCAACATTACCGTTCCCCACTTTCCGCCAAATTGAGGCATTGCGTGTTGAGACGACATATGTAATATTCATTTTATAAATTTAACAGCTTATTACTATAAAATTTAATAACTTTCTACCTTCCTTCCATGTAAAATACATGTATGACAAATTTCATACTCCTCCAACCGTATAATTTTAACGAAAAAGGGATTCATTTCATTTCAAGTTTTTCCTTTACAAAATAATTTATGACAATCGAATAATAATAGCATATGGATAAAGATGTAGACCTAAATACCTACACATACTTTTTAACTTCACGCTGTATCCCGCAAGTAGCAGGATAAGCAGAGGGAACCCGAGGATCTAGTGTTCAATTAAGTTATCCGCTCCCTACTTTCCACCGAATTGAGGATATACGTACTGAAAGGCGGAACTCAACGCCGCAACACAACAACTTAACAATCAACGCCATATACCAATACTTGTCATAACTTAAATAAGCATTCAAATTTAAGTCACCAATAAAAAGTTATACCTTATTTAATAATATTTCCTAATAAAATATTACAAAAAAGAGAACAATCATTTTAAATTTCAACTATTAACTAATAAAAATATCTAAAGTATTATGTACACTTTTTATATCATTTATAAATACAAATATTACAATGAACGAAGTGACAAGTCCATTTTACTGTAATTATTATTGAAGTAAGAATCGGTTATTGATAAATCTATTCTTCAATCTTTATTAAAGCAGTTATAATAAATATGTTACAAAAAAATAATTATTATTTTAAATATTTACTTTATTAAATATAATAAATTTAAATTATGTTGACGCCATCGTGGCTCAGTGATATAATGCCTGACTGTTAGCGATGCTTACGGATTCGATAACCACTTGAAGGCATAATTACATTATCTATTATATTTTATATATATTTATTTATATTTTAGTTAAATCATATAAGAAACGTTACAAATTGCGTTATATGTGTTATTCTAATAAGTAAGCTAAAAAATTGCAAAGTTTCATCTAGACATGTTCAGTAGTTTATGCAAGAAAGAAGAACAAACATTTTTCCATCTTCACAAACTTTCACATATATAATATTCTTTATTCTTTTCATATTTCGCCTTAAATAGACAAAGCAGAGTGTTATACATCATCATTTTACGCACAATGCCTCTAAAATAGGCGGAGAGTGGATAAAGGAGTGCCTCAACACTAATTTTTTTTTTTTCCTTTTATGGATAACGGATGGCAAACGAATAGAAGGACCACCTGATGGTAAGTGATTACTTTCACCCATGAACACCTACAACATCAGAGATGTTGTAGTTGCGTTGCCAACATAGAGGATACAGATACAAGGGGAGGACAATGTAGTAGTCCGCTATTGGAACCACCACATTTTGGGGAAAGGATGGGTGGGAAAGGGGAAAACCTAGCTTACATGCCATCGAACCGAAACACATCATAAGATATTTGGTGGTTCGTCTTTGACATGACAGTGGTCGCGAGCCAGACGGAAGAGGAACTACCACCAAACTGCTGGGATACTCGCCTCTTACGGGACGCTATCCAGCGGCGGAGCGGAATTGTATTCTAACCCCGTCCTCTCATAGGGAACTTTTCATTACCTATTACATATAAAATACACACTATATCCATAATTATATAAAAAACAAAAAAAAAATAGCAAAAACTAAAGTATAAATTACAATAAAGTATAAATTATAAGTAAACAGCAGGTAATATTCAATTGGGTTACATCACAGGCTTTTTGTTATGTTTATGAAGACAATAGAGCAAATTAGTTTCGCTCGGCGCCCGTGAACGTGATCTGTACGTAACTGGCCACGTGAGGCGTCTCAGATGGCAATTGCACGTGAATGCCACAAACATGTGTACTAAATATATATTTAAATACAAAAGTTCACTTTTTTCATAATTTTTGGAGGCCATTCACCACACAAGTGTGTGGCTCGAAGGACCATGTTTTTAATTCAATGTATTTTCCTTATGTAAAGGATGTGTTGGTTTTTATGAGATAATAGCTGTATTTTGTGACTTCGTTTGTATGTATTATAAAATCTAAAATCGACTTTTTTATCAAATTTTAAAAAATCTTGCCTTAGTGCTCCCTTACAATACCCAAGGAGCCAACAAATTTTTGGTTTCTATGGCCAGTAGTTTTGCCTTTACGTTATTTGGTAGTCACTCAGTTACGCAAATGTTTTATATTAATAGAGAAATTGTATTTGTTTCTACCCATACGTTTAGTTGAAACTTTTTATCTACTTAAGCGATAGTTACAGGTTCCAATTTGATAAAATATTGTATAACTTGTTTTATTACTGGTTCGGTTAAAAATATCATACTTCTGAGCTACATTAGATTTAAATGTTTCTGTGTTTCTATATAGATATGGGAGTCGTGTTGAGTGTGTTGGGTGGCAGCTCTCAACCGCGCTTTCATTCAAATAATTTAAACATAACTTAACAATTACTTGTGCAACAAAAGATGATTGCTTCAATAATGGAATAAAGAATGCTTAAGCGATTTGTTAAATTATGTTGAAACCAACTATAAATAAACTTGAAGTTTTTATTCATAATAATAGACTTACACAAATTATTAAGAATTTTTTTCTGAATAAGAACATATCATCGTTTTTTTTTTTTATTTTATTATACAAGTATATGTAAAGATTTTTTTTTATGTAAAATTTGTATTTAACTTCAATCATATGTAATTGAATATGTTTTGCTGTTTGTAATAAATATCTCTAAAAAAACCAAATTCGTAGTAGAATTTTAGTTTCTAACGCCTGTCGTGGTGCAGAGCCACAAGCATGACTGTAAACGCGACAGGTTGTGGGTTCTTTTCCCACTACAGTACTACAACTTTTCATTTCCTGGGTTTGGTAACAAGACAAAGCGCAGCGTTGAGTTCCGCCACTCAACACGCAATGCCTCAATTCGGCGAAAAGTGGGGAACGGAGTGTCTTAACACTAGGTTCCCTCTGCCTACTCTGCTATAGGCGGGATACAGCGTGAAACTATGTATGTATGTAATTTTAGTTTCTTATTTTAATGATTATTTCTTAACACCCAACTCCATATACGAGAATAACTTTTTATTGTAATTATTTTATTTCCAAGGAGCAGAATTCAGACAAAAAGGGGGTATAGAGTGTTTTAACACTATATTCTCTACGACAACTCACCATAAAAAGCTGATATAAAACATAATATCATGATATCATGATCATCACAGTACCAACCATAACAAGCTAACACTAAATAGGAAATAGATAATATTAGTTAACATTCACGAGCAGACCGGGAAATGAGTGGAGGGCGCTCGAGCCTTGGGACTGAGGAAAAAAGTGTTATCAGTTACATGACTTCAATTGTAATTATGTGATGGCTTTGAGTATTACTGCCTTTGCCTTCTTTATGGAAATTTACTTCATTGAATTAAAAAATAAATGTGTTTCTTTTTTTTAAGACGAAGCAGACACTAGGCAGAGAGAATATAATGCTAAGCCTAACCTTAACTGCACTTTCCAAGCAGGAAAATAAAAAAAAATGTCATTTTAAAACGTTTTAAAATATTATTCATACACTAAAAAAATATAATTTTAGGAAACACAATAATTGGAACGTAGCAAAAATCAATCCAGATGAAAAAATGACTTAATTGCCTGAATCACTTGTGTCCATCCAGGTTTCCACAACGTACTAGTTTGAGGCCCGCTGTGTTAAAATTTTTATACATTTCTAAATATTTTTAATACAGTTATTTTCCCTATCGGGGATCGAACCCACAGTCATCACATCTACAGTCATTACGTTGGCGTAGACATTGGTCTCTATAATATCTTCTCAAAATCAACATACAGGTGACAGCATAATAATATGAAACTCTTATTTGATCTATAAATAAATATTTTTATTGCGTTAATGCAGGAAATAACACCCATTATTATGCAAGCGTAGACCTTCAGCGCGGGCGCACGTTTTCCTCTTACTCGTAAATTATACGTAAACTGATATCGCTATTGATAAATTTCTATTTACCTTGGTTCACTAGTTTTTGCATTCGTCTTTTCTTGGAAGCGCTAAGCATTGTATCAAAACATCATCACTGCTGTTTTTTTAGGGTTTCGTTACGCAATAGTACATATTGTGGCTGTAAACGCGATCCAAATTTGAAAGTTTTGGATTCGAACCCAATTCATAAGGAAATTATTATATTTAAATTATTTTCATTTCCTATAGAGAATGGTTAAATACTTTTTATATTTAACATTTTACCTTTCTAAGGCAAAAATTTAGAAGAATAAAACATTTTTTTTAAAAATTCATATATTTCATCCCTTACTGGTAGTCTAGCACAGTATATTTGCAGTGGATTTCTTGGATATTTTTAATTAATGATTTATTTCTGTGTTCTGTTAAGACATAATGTTACATCTAGTACAAAATATTCCTGTGAAATGTGGTTAGTAGGTAAAAAATCAGCAGCCTCACGCTTGTGCACACATAGCATTATAGAGTATGCATGAAGAATTAAATGAAAAGACACTGTTCTCAGCTTACCGCACGCGTCAGACATTCCATTAGTGGGAGAACTTAACTCCATGCTTTGCGAGGGAAAATGAAAATAATTTAAATATAATCATTCCTCAAGTGGGAATCGAACCCATTAACATCGTGTTTACTTACCAATCTAATTTATTTATTTGTTTCATACGAGTTAAAAGTGGTAAGAAAAAATTTAAAATAGACTTATGCAACGGAGTGTATGTAGGCGGATGGACTAGATTTAGCTCCAGCGCTGATTGGTCACGTCAATTGTGATCTATCGTTGTATTCTGAGAACCTATTTTCAATTTTATTTTAAAAGCTATTTTAAATGAATACTATAGTTTTTTGCTATAGTATTTCATAATCTGAATTAAGAAGTTAGTTCGTTCATTTTCTAAACTTCAAATAAGTTACTGTGAAAGTCGTAAAATAAGCCACAACATACGAAAAATCTATTTATTACTGATATATTTTTAAATTAACAAACTGGCCAGGAATAGGTTTATATTAATTTGCACGTGGTAAAAAAAGGAACGAAACTCTAAAGCTAAATATAAGATTACCTCTACCGAGATACCTCTTAAAACTTCCGTCTCTGGACAGGTGAGAATTATCATCTAATATTTTCTGTAATAGATTTCGATGCCAGCGTTAGGAGGATCTTTCCATTTTGGTGGTGACGAAACAAGACCTCAGATAAAGCACGGTGAATTCATGGTATGCAAAGGAGATTTTTGTCTAATCTAATCTTTTGGTCCTTTTCAGTCATCTAGCAAATTTACTATATTCATTATTTATTTTCTATCCTCTTTTTCACATAATCTCACGATACTAATCGATCCCTATGACATCAGATTGTTATTCATCTTCATTATAGTGCGGGATAAGACGAAAGAAGTGATATATTTTTGAGATATGACTTAAATTGGCGGAGATTAACGCTATATTTTTTAATTTATATTAAAAAATCGTGAATATTTTTAACATTTTACAAAATTCAAATCACAAACACTCAGCAATCGCAGTCAAATATCCAGAGCGGCGCCACAATGGCGCTTAAAATATTCCTTATATATAGTATTTTTTATTAAAATGTCGACACTAAAATAAGGTTATCAAAAATAAAGCTATATCAACAATATTTATAAACTCGATACTTAAAGTAAATATTCAATAAAATTCAATTGAAATTATTAACATAGGTACAATTAGATACAAAATTATTAATATTTTAACTGATTTTTTTATCAGGTCATATTAGATAATATTTTTTAACTAATAATTATCATTATATTTTAAATTAATTAAAATTTTATGTAATTTTTCGTCTATGTGCTATTCTTATGTATAAACTATATTACTATTAAGTTTCACCTAGATCTGTTCAGTAGATTTTGCATACAAGGGATACCCTTGTGCTTAAGGGTTATAATACTTATCCATACATTCTTTAAAAACTTTGGCATTTACAATATTAATAGGACTTATTAGATGTTAAAAAGTGAGACTGTAAATTCAATTGGTTGTCGGTTCGAATCCCAATTTGGGGAAAGATTATAATCAAATTATTTTCATTTCTGTAGCTCTGCTAAGACTAAGCACGGAGTTGATTTCCACCACTGAACACGTTTCGGATTCGGGCGGAAACCGGTGAGCGGAGTGTTTTTACACCAGATTCTCTCAGATTACTCTGCGATGCGGGATACAGCGTGATGCTGCTTTATGCTATTATATTATAATATGTAAAATAAAAATATTTCAAATTGCTTTATTACTAATTTATATCCATAAGATTCGACGAAAAGTGGGGAACGGAAATTTTAAGAGAACGGAGTGTTTTAACACTAGGTTCTCAGGTTCCCTCTGCCAACCCTGCTATATGCGGGATACAGCGTGAAGCTAACAAAAAAGGAGAAACATACACTACAATATCTACCAACTAGCGAAAAACAAATTTCTATCTCCCTGTACTCAAAGAAAAAGCTAATCATCTAAACATTGTAATTTATATATTTACAATATATGCAATTATTTATAATAATGCTAAGCATAATTAGTTATTAAATTAATACAAATACATACTAAATAGGCACGCGTACGTCCGCGTGGTGAGTCCACGTTGCGCAACGCGTGCGCTAGCGCATCGATAAGGCTAGTTGAAACTATTCTCTGTGATCATTGATCATTCGACACGTAAGACAACTATTATGTATGTACTAGCTAGCTGCACCCCGCGATTTCGTTTGCGAGGACTAAGAAAAACAGCGTCACGTTTAAAAAAAATCTATAAAAGACGCATAAAAAATTGAACGCAGCGAGACTCGAACCCGCGCCCCTTGGAAACGGTACAAGCGCTCTGAGCGCTAAGGGGTGTACTCTTATCCAGCTGCGTCAAAATTATTCACGCTTTATTCCGCATACCAAGGTTAGAGAGCATCTAGTCTTAAGACACTCCGTTCACCGTTTCCACCTGATTTTTTTTTTGTTTAAGTATGAGAGGACTATATAACCTAAATTTCCGTTCTTCCCCGTTTCTGTAGAATTTCGAGAAATCCTTTCTTAGTGTTCCTCTACACTCCACATGCCAAATTTCTTCTTTGTATAGCCAGTAGTTACGCGTGTACGTTGTATGTCAGGTATTCAGTAACGCAAGCGTTTTATATTATATATATATATACGTTTTTTTAGCTTCATGCTGTGTCACATATATGGCAGGATAGGGAGAGGGAATGTTAAGATACTCCGTACCCCACTTTCCACCAAATTCAGCCATTGTGTACTGAGTGGCGGAACTCAACGCAACGGTTTGGTAACAAGGCAAAGCGCCTTGTTACCAAACCCAGGAGATGAAAACACTAAACTTTTACATTTCCTGGAGTGGGAATCGAACCTACAACCTGTCGTGTTTACACACGCACGCTTGAGCCTCTGCACCACGACAGGATATACATAAGAGTGTATGAATAGCGAGATTTATGATTTTTTCAACTGAAGTAGTAGCTAAGTATATAATTTCTCACATGACATCTCATAGTAATAACAGCTAAAAGAAATATACTAGTTGTTTTTTTTATAAAATGTTATTTTTAGTTATGTAATGTTGTTGATACACGTTCACTAAAAAAGGAAGGAATAATTTAACATTTGCAGGGCCAGAGTATAAAAATTTCGCTCTTTTTTTTCATATTAAATTGATAAAAATACATTCGTTACTTAATATAGTAGATTGCTTATATATTAAAAATAATATATCAATAACAGACTTGGAACTATATTTTATAATTACTTTTACATAACTGATACCTTAAACTTCTACTTTTAGTGTAATGCTTTATAAAATAACAATTTTTGCTTATAAATCTTGAAACGAGGCTTCATTTAAGAAAAAGACAAACAAAACTAATCTGTTTTTTTTTTTTTTAAATAAAGACTTGTATTATATAAATAGAGTATATCACTGAATTATTAATTTAAATATCATACACATAACAGAAATCACGAGTGGCTTTACGCATTAAATACACGTCGCCTTAGCAACGTGTATGTTAAACAAATTTAAAAAAACGTATAAAATTTGAACGCAGCGGGACTCGAACCCGGTACTCTTGAAAACCGTCCAAGCGCTAACCACTAAGTCATGTGTTCTATATCCGGCTGCGTCGAAAAGTTTTCTAAATATGTTCTCGTTTCCTAAGTGTATGATTAGAAATTTAAAATATCAAAAAACTTGTCACATCAAGATTAAACACATAATAATGTGTAATTTTTTTTTTTTTCAACTTCACGCTGTATCCCGCATGTAGCTGGGTAGGCAGAGGGAACCTGAGAACCTAGTGTTAAGACACTCCATTCTCTTTCAACAATTCCGTTCCCCACTTTCCGCCGAATTGAGGCGTTGCGGAGTTGAGTGGCGGAACTCAACGCCGCGCTTTGCCTTGTAACCAAACCCAAGAAATGAAAATACTAAATTTTATATTTCCTGAAGTGGGAATCGAACCCACAACCTGTCGCGTTTACAGTCGCACGCTTGTGCCTCTGCGCCACGACAGGCGTTAATTTATTATTGTATTTTTAATACATTATTATAAAAAAATTTGGCTTTCTACACTTCTTCTCTATATGAACTTGAACTATGCCACATTTCATACCCTTCCACCCACATAATTTACGTAAAAATGGGTTGATTTTTCTTCCTAAAATATATACAGTTTTAGTTGATGTCATACAATATTTTTATAATAGTACCTTATTTTTTCTTTAAACGATGATAACATAGATTAAATAGGACATTTCAAAGTACACGTTTTCCTTATCTATAAATTATATTTACATAATAAATGTAATAATAAATATAAACAAACAAATACCCACTATGGGAAATTACCATAGACGCCACACAACATGGCAAAGTGCCTAAAATGGTACTAACAACTAAATATAAAGCGGTTATACATTATTGAATATTTATATACTAATACGTGAAGCTAAAACTTTATACCTCTTTTCACGAAAATTACGCGGACGTAGGAACATGAAACTTGGCACACTTATTGTTTAGATAGAGAAAGAGTGCAGATTGATAATATCTTTTTAAAATAACGCATAAAAGTATACTAAATTAATAAAATAAATGTTACACACACTACCATGGTTCGACATCCATGTTTATATAAAGTGACATATACATTGATAGACAACGCGCTGTTAACGCGTCAACAGGAACTCTAGTATTTATAAAAATACAAATTTAAACGTTGGTATTTTTAAATTTTATTTATGAAAATAGCAGGTTCACGTTTTATCCTCTATAAGAATATTCAAATAGAACCTAGTGTTAAGACACTCCACATTCCGCTCATATTCGAAACATTACATGTTAAGTGATAGAAGGCTATAGCACAGTAGGACAGCACCCGACTATAAGTACGATTGGCTGTGAGTTCGTTTCCCGGTTGAGGGAAAGTAATTTTCGTTCCTCTGCTTTTAAGTAAGAACATGGCGGTGAGTTGCGCCACTCCACGTGCAATTTATCGAATTCAGGTGAAAAGTGGAGAACAGGGGGTGTTAACACGTGGTTATCTCTGACTACCCTATTATTGCTATACGGGATAAAACGTGAAGATAAAAAAAATATCTCATGTACGTAATAGCGTAATATAGATATAGAGAATAAAACCAATTCCAATGAAAAAGTACAATAATTACGAAAAACTCAAAAACTACTCAATAGCTACCATATATCAAATTATTATCAAAATTACTTCACCCAATAAACAGTGCGGTAACACACATAAAAATTACAATCGAATCGATAATATCCTTTTTTTTGGGAAGTCGGTTGTTAACGGAAGCAGTGTTTCTAAAAAATAAATTAAATAAATTAAAACAAATACCTAAAAACATAACTGATTGTTTTGTTTTCCTCAATTGGGTTTTTACAGTATAAATAAATGTTTAAAAATTAAAGTTGTTTAGTTAGAATTTATTATTTCAATTCATTACATACTACTTCTAATGTATCTATTTTTTATTTTAAGCTTCACG
Organism: Philaethria dido; assembly: GCA_033558755.1. Taxonomy (NCBI): domain Eukaryota; kingdom Metazoa; phylum Arthropoda; class Insecta; order Lepidoptera; family Nymphalidae; genus Philaethria; species Philaethria dido. The sequence continues at coordinate 18,801 of JAKGSA010000648.1, forward strand.
CTGTATCCCGTATATAACAGGGTAGGCAGAGGTAACCTGAGAACCTAGTGTTAAGACACTCCGTTCTCTTTCTACATTTACGTTCCCCACTTTCCGCCAAATTCAAGCGTTGTGTGCTGAATGGCGATACTTGATGTCGTGCTTTGCCTTGTTACCAAAGCGAAGAAATGAAAATACTAAATATTATATAATATTTTCATTTCCCGGAGTGAAAATCGAATCCGCACCCTGTCGCGTTTACACACGCTTGTGCCATTGCACCACGACATGCTTCATGTACCTATTTTTCTTGTTTTTTTATATCTTCAGAGAGAACCAAGATTATATTTTCAGCCCGTATTCAAGAAATTACATGTCGAATGGTGGAACTCTACGCCGCACTTTGTATTACTAGGGTAGAGGAATAAAAACCATTAAATGTAACTTTTCCCCCAGTGGAGATCGAATCCACAACCAATCACGTTTACAGTCGGACGATGTTCCAATGCGCCACGACAACCTCACGAAATTTTATATGTAAATTTATATTCACTTGGGTTTGAATCCACTACCAACTGCATTTTTATTTGCTCCTTGAAATTTCAAAGTATTATCAATATTTTTTATTTATTTATATTATAGATTTATTATAGAATAATAACAATCACATAGCCTAAATATCCTATTATTGTCTAAGTCTGGTATAAAAATAATATTTTCATAGAACTACTTCATCTAAATGTAAAACGTGTGCCAAAATTCCAAAACTTTTCTAAGAATTCACTACCCAATATTGAATCATACATTGCCAACTCTTTATAGTAATTATAAAGACCAAAACCCCGACTGAACCAATTCTTCAAATTTAGGAAGCAAATACAAATAAAGTAGGCAATAAAATCTAGTTTTTTTTTAACTTCTCGCTGTATCCCGCATATAGCAGGGTAGGCAAAGGGAACCTGAGAACCTAGTGTTAAGACACTCCGTTCTCTATCAACAAATCTGTTCCCCACTTTCCGCCAGATTGAGTCATTGCGTGTTGAGTGGCGGAACTCAACACCCCGCTTTGCCTTGTACCAAACCCAGAAAATGAAAATACTTCATTTACTGGAGTGGGAATCGAACCCACAACCTGTCGTTTTACAGTCGTACACTTGTGCCTCTGCGCCACGACAGGTGTTTAATATTTGATAATCACTTCAAAAATTTGGAAAAATTGTGCTCCATACGCACCAAGGCTAGGACATTAGGCTTGGAGATTATATTCTGAACAAATACACACTATACTATATATATTTAAATATTTACATACAATTTATCATAAGGAAATGATTTACTTTATATATAATAAACAATAAAGTTTCTCAGTACATTATCTAAGGTGGTATTTACATTGCCCTGTGTTATATAGAGACAGTCAATATTATTTTCTGTTTATGTTAAAATATTATGTAAGATTTGCATAACATCTATTTGAATGATTATCTCGTTTATAATTTACTTATCGCTGGCTAAGTTACATGTATTAGTAGTATTGTATTATTAGTAGTGTAGTATTTGTAATTAATTCATTTATAATTGTAATTTTAGATATTATTAACGGTTCGTGGGTCTCAGGTTATTCTTATTAATTCATAAGTCAATATAAATTTTAATAGACAATCTTTTATAGCATTTTAGAGAATAATTTTGAAACAAATTACTATACTGCGGCGTTGAATTCCGCCACTCAACACGCAATGCCTCAATTCGGCGGAAAGTGGGGCACGGAATTGTTGTAAGAGAACGGAGTGTCTTAACACTAGGTTCTCAGGTTCTCTCTGCCTACCCTGCTATATACTGGATACAGCGTGAAGTTAAAAAAAAACAAAAGAATACGTTAAGCGGTATATTATAACGATATATTATTTTTGTTACTAAATATTTTTTCTTTAATTTCCACATGATACATATATATAGTAATATTTTACAGATCAGTTAGGGTTTTATAAAGAATATATGACACACCTAATTTATTTTCAAAATATTCCATCCCTGCGCGATCTCGACTATGAATAAAATGTATTTATTAGAATCGAATTTGAAGTACATGCGCAAGAGTTCATGAAAATATATCTCCATTACTCACTGAGTGACTGACAGACATTGCACATCTGTACGTAATTATACTAAAAGGGAATTTCCCGAAATTCTTAAAGGAGCCAGATAAAGCGAGATAGAGAAAACCGTCTTCAAATTAAATGCACTAAAAAGTGACATTATTACGAATTACCTTAATTAAATTTAAATGGGACCTGGACAATGGGGAACAAAATAATTCAAAAAATTTAATCATACAGTAAAAAATTATGCGGTAACACACTTAATTGAGTCCTACTCTTTTTTTGAAATCGGTAAAAGCAGTATTACCAAGCCCCAAGGAGCATAAAGTATATGTAAACGAAGTTACGAGTGACAAGTAGATTTATCGTAATAGTAATATTACGTAATATGTAAAGCGCATGTTATATATTAGAAATACATAAAACACTGAAAATAGACTTTCATTTTGTGTGGGGGATCGGTATGGGCTTATTTTAGTGCAGTAAACAATACCACTGCCAATATTTGGACATAATATTCGTCGTAATAATTTAATTGATTGTAAATTATTAATTATAAAACGTGTTTAAAAATAACTTGCCCTTTCATTTGATACCCATATTGTGTGGGTTGTAAAAAATGAGAAATCCGCCATTTTGTTACGGTGGCTCTTTTGAATTAAGAACAGAATTGATTCATGGAACACTTTGATGTTAGTAAAATTTAATTTGAAAGATTCTCACGTAATAGTAAAACATTTTTTTTTATTTTTTTAGTAGTATGAGTAGTAATAATATGATAAATTATATGATAAACACTAAAAAGGAAGCTTCTATCTATTCTGCACTAAAGCATCCCAGGGTTTATCTCTTACAATCGTGTTCCATTATCAGATCAGCTCGATGGGATGATTGTATTGTACCTGATCTACGTATAAATGTCAGATTTAATGTTGAAATAATTAAAAGTGCGTGAAATTAGGAAAAATGAAGATTTAGAAAAAACTTTAAAGAAATACACTGAAAAGTACGATTATTACGAATAACTCAAAAACTATTCCTCAGATTTTAAGTAAACTTTACAGGGACCACCTCAGTAGCCATTATCATATAAAAAGAGAATCATATAAATTATTTCAACCAGTAATAAGTTATGCGATAGCTAAAGCGTAAAAAAACGGTCAAATTGATAGCTTCTTTCATATTGAAGTCGGTTAAAAGTACAACATTAAGCATGCATATTACATGCATACAACATTGTATTAGATTGCGTAATCTTTCAGAAGTACGCAAATGATACAAACTCACGTGGTGGAAAATGCGGTTTCATGGTGCGCTGTGTTTACTATTTACAGTTTTCTTGCCAATTTCCCCACGTTTCAGTTGTTTTTGTGCCAATGTTCATATAAAATGGTAGTGTAAGTGATGTAAGTCATACATTTCAAATGTTAAATTATTTTATGACATTCTAATGGGTTATTTACATATGTATCTAGAGTTATATAATTACTGAAGCTTATTATTAAAAATTGGATGTATCAGGATAAGAACCTGCTTCTCTTGGATGGATTTCGATGGCTTGTGGTAAAAACTTTACCATATCACTTTTTTCATGGGATTTCAGCGTGAATAATGCCGAAGTGCTCTAATCATGTAATAATATATTTTTAAGAATATTTACTATATTAATTTAAAGATCTTTTTAAACGAGCCAAAAGCTTGGGCCACTTCCAAGTACTTGGACGGATTTCAATAGATTATAGTTCGAGCCCAACTACACATTTTTTTCATATTCCGGTATGATTAATATGGAAGTAACCTTATCATATAAAAATGTAAATTTATTTATTTTTTCTACAATAATTTAAATATTTTTGTAATGACCTAAAATCATTGCAACATTTAGTTTCATAATATTCTGATTCATTTAACAGATAGTGTCGGGATGATGTCACTCTCTATTTGGCAGGACATGACGTCATAGATATTTCTCTGATATCTTTCTAAGGCAGATGTAACACATGTTTATTGCACGTACAAACAGCATGGTAAGTGTGTGTAAGGTATTTATTTGCAAGTGTACTGTGTAACCGACTTCGAAATAAGAGGTAACTCGAATGTTTTTTTGATGTGTGTTTTTTTAAGTACAACTTTTACTGAGTGAACCCGAGTAGACGAGTAGGTTTTGAGTTATTCGTATTTATTTTTTTTAACTTCACGCTGTATCTCGCATTTAGCAGGGTAGCCTGAGGGAACTTGAGAACCTAGTGCTAAAACACTCCGTTCTCTTTCAACATTTCCGTTCCTCACATTCCGCCGAATTGAGGCATTATGGCATTGAGACGTTGCTGAGTGGCGGAACTCATATAGTTATTCGTAAAAATGTTAAGAAAACAAAGAAATCCGACTTCAAAGAAAATGCACTGAGAAGTAAAATTATTACGAATAACTCAGAAACTACTTGTAAAATTTTAACTACATAGAATACCATCATGACATCAGAAACATCTAGTTCTGATATAAAAAATATAATTAAGATTATAATTAAGATTGATTCACTCATTAAAAAGTTATGTGACACACATAAAAAATAGAGTCGAATTGATAACCTCTTCCTTTTTTTGAAGTCGTTTAGTATTACTATTTAAATAGAAGAGCAATCTTTACTCGATTGTCAGAGGAGGAATATGTTTTTTGCAAAGAACTTTGTAGTTCTTATTCAATAAGGTCTCTCGAAATAGATCTTCTTACTAAAATAAAATGCCCACAAATGCCACGATAAATTAAAAGTTCAAGTAAATACTCCAAACAAGCTTTTACCGTATTATTTTAGGTAGATCTGCCCAATATCTTGAATAAATTATTAAATTTTAGGCTTGTCATTGCGCAGAGGCAAAAGCGTACGTCTGTGAACGAGGCAGGTTGTGGATTCGATTCCTACTCCAAGAAATGAAAATATTATAATAATTAATATTTAGTACTTTTATATCCTCGATTTGGTAATGGGACAAAGTGCGGCGTTGAATTCCGTCACTCAGTTAATTTACCAGAAAGTATTCATCATGTCGTGCATTCACCATGCGGTTACCGGTCTTATCACGTTGCAAGAAGATCAGAGCCTTTTTTTTTTAACTTGAGGAAATCCTTTACGGATACCCGCCCGATCGGGGACTCGGGACGAGTTATGTGGGACTCCGGACAGGTGTAAAGGGCCGAACGTTTACCCACTGAAACGTCACGGTGCTCCTCCTCTACCGCCACTGGCCGAGGCCCACGGGAACTGGCCCAATCATCCGTGGAAACCTCGACGGAAAGAAGACCAGAGCCTAAGACTTACGACACAAATGTAGGCTTAACGGGCCCCTTTAAATGTTAAATTTAAATATATATATACTAATAAATATATTTCGACATGCTTTTAAATTATAAGAACAAGGTCTTTTTGCAAAACGTCACTTCACCTTGGTTGATTGGGTGTTATAGCTCTGGATATATTTATATCACTTTGATAACTTAGATGTTAGGCAACTATTTTACGAATGTAATTATGAAATTAAATATTTTATTATTATTATTAATCTTTACTAGACTTGTATGAGGACTTATAGGTTTAAGTTATACGTAATAAGCAAAGGAAACCAAGATGGCTCTTTTCCTAATTGGTACTTTACGGTCTTTTTGGAGATAAAACGAAAATATTATAAGGAATTTTTAACCCCTTTTTTTATCATCACGCCTTATCCCGCATATAGCAGGGTAGGAAAAGGAAACCTGAGAACCTGGTGTTCAGACACACCGTTCTCTTACAACAATTCCGTTCCCTACTTTCCGCCAAATTGAGGCATTGCGTGTTGAGTGGCGGAACTCAACGCCGCACTTTGCCTTGTTACCAAACCCAGGAAATGAAAATACTAACATTTCCTGGAGTGGGAATCGAACCCACAACCTATCGTGTTTACAGTCGCACGCTTGTGCCGCTGCGCCACGACTGGTTAAAATAGTTTCATTTAATATGTGTAATAATCGCGAAAATAAAAGAGCTCATTAGGATACATACTTCTACATAACAAAATATATTACTTCACTTCAAATAACTAAACATAATAGAAACACTACCTAAGTAAATAATTAAGTAACAAAAATTCATATAAAATCTTGTTTTTGTAAACCGCCATACTTATATAACACGCCAAATAAAGCTAGCGCCACACGTGTATGGGTCACGTGTGGTATCTTACGTAATAACAACCTTGACTTTGAATACTTTGTTTTACGATTTCATACTAATTTAAATTATATTTAATATG